>CAUYTI010036900.1:0-62500 GCA_963575145.1 Galago senegalensis | reverse complement strand
ACGGAAAGGTCAACCGATGTGTGTTCATTGAGTGACTCCATGGGCCACCCCTTTGCTCAGCTTTGTGGGTGATTATGGGACACGCAGACCCACGGGGTACTCTTGGTAAGCAGGCAGGAATCAAAACACAGGAAGAAAATTAGGGAGCAGTGCAGAGCAGTATGTCCTGTGTGGAAATGTTCAGAAAAGTTCCGAGGGTGGGGGTGTGCTGGAGGCCAGCATCGGAGGCAAGGAGGTGACAGGAGACCCGTAAAGAGGCAGGGAGGAGGCAGTGAGACCCTCCAAGGCCAGGGGAGATCAGTGAAGGACAGGTGTGGCCAGAGGCCCCCCGCCCCGCAGAGTGGAGGAGCATGGGTCCCCCCGCCCCTAGTCCCCGGGCTGGCCATGGAGTCCTGGGACATGGTCTTGGGATTGTGTGGCTCTGGGTTGGCTCCGCCCTCCTCCCTGATCACTGCCCTTCCTCCTGAGGCCTCTTTGAAATTTGACGAAGGTTCTGTGCACACGTTCTCAGCATCTCTGGATGCAATTTGGTATTCGAGCAAAGAATCAAAGGGTATTTGCTATCACTTTAAAGTGTGTTTCTCTCTCTCTTCCTCTGAGTACCTGACCCCGCAATCATCGCTGGCTTTGAAATAATAGACCCATCATAATTACGAGAATTAGTCTGGAGGCTTCTGCCTTATTTGCTCAACTGAGGTTATTAAGGCCGTTTGTAGAGGTGGAAAGGGCGTCCGGGATCATCTCTGTGAAAAAGGAAAATTCAGAGAAATGCCTGCAGGGTGGGGGCAGCCAGGTGGTGACAGTGGGGACGGGATGGGGGGCCCCACCACTCAGCCGGACAACTCTTGCTGCTCGGGACTGTGGACCTGGTGTCGGAAGATGACAGGATTTCTTGGGAAAAGGTGGGAACTGCAACCATGTGGGGGAAAATGTCCCAAATTTGTAAATATTAAAAACAAATATAGGATGTGAAAACCTGTGGGCCTTTAGGGTCTCACTGAGGGTCTCACACCCACAGAAGTGGACACACAAGCCCAAGGATAAAATGGGTCTCAGGCAAAATCATGAAGGTAGTGAGTACCGTGCCCCCACCCCTGCCCTGCCACCTCCCTGGTCCTCTGAGCCGCGTTCATGAAGGTCAGTTTCTGCTGCCCTCCCATCAGCTCTCTGCCCACACTGCCTCTTTCTTTCCAGATACTTCTGCATGGCCACGGCCGGGGGTCGCAGGCAGCCTCTCTGTGGCTTTGGGTGGCTTTGAACCCAAAGTGCAGAAGCCTGATCCAGTCCAGCCAGCCCCACGTATCAGGCTGTCACCCCATCACAGGCGATGGGGCAGTAGCAACGTGGCAGCCCAGGCAGCAGGTGGGGAAGGCCAGGTCTCAGTGGCGGCGCCGTGGCCAGCATATTCTTGTGGGGTATTAAAGAAATAGAGCAGGAGTTAATGCGGAACTCTTTCTTTGACTTAATTTATTATAATATATGTGGCTAAAATGTAGATCACACTGCTGTTTGGATCTCCGTTTTGATTCCCAAAATTGCAATCATGATAGGTGGATTATAACCGTGTTTTAACATACAGATGAGGAAATGTATTCCTGGGCAATTTCCCCCTAAGGAGAAGTCAGAGGATAAGGGGCAGGAGTTTTGAATAACCTTGCAACATCTAGTTGTCTCTCTCGGTTACAGGGTAGAAATTAGCATCGCAGGACGGTGTGTACACTGCCCAGAATGTCAGTGTGGGGGTAGAGGCCTCTAGAAAGGGTGGGGAAAGTGATTTTCCACATTAAAGAAAGAAGTTGCCAATGTCTAATAGAGCAAGGTGGTGTTGTCTTGTCATGTTCTTCTTGTTCAAAAGCGCCTACTATGTGCCAGGCTGGGGGTGCCACAGTCAACCAGACAGACCAAAGATTTGCTGGGGAAGTGGCCTGAGCAGTCGGTAGTGGGTGACGCCCGACTCGGGATGAGCAGGGAAGGGATGGGGTACAGGTAGGTACAGAGATACTGTACTGCAGGGTACAGGGTACAGGGAGCCCAGAGGGCCCTGTGTGCCAGGCATAGAGAAACGCCAGGGAGCACGGCACAGATGGGAGAGGCCAGGACGGGTCCTTGTTCTGACACACACAGCACCCATGTGGCAGGTCGCCCCCAAGAACATGTCTGGGCAGGGTTTTTCCACAGGCCCAGAAACTCAGCAGAAGTACCAAGGCAGGACAAGGGGCCTGACGGGCTGCCCTGGAGCCTGGACTCTGCTTTTTCCACCAGCTGCAGTCTTGAGCCAGGGCCCAGCCAGCTGTTATACCCCGAGGTTCTGTGTGCCCAAATCATGCCACCTGCCAGCTCCCAGCCCAGCTCTAGGGTGGGGCTCTCGTGAGCCTACAGCTTGCTGCAGAACAGAACTGAGTCCCTGCGTAGGCATCAGGCCGCGGGCAGGGCAGGTGTGGACAGAGAGTGGCTCCGTGAAGCAGGAGGTGGGGGCAGATTCCAAGCAGCCTTGAGCAACCCAAGGGGCAGGAGAAGGTCCGGTGACTGAGCCACATCCTCTTTCTCCAAGCGGCTTGTGCCTTTGTGGCAGGACCCCTGTCCCCTCTCTGGGAGAGAGCACGGAGGAGCAGAGGCCTGGAGTCTCAGGAGATGCACACAAGGGTGTGGGGCTGTCACTGTACAGAGGCCTGACTCCCCCTCCCCTGTGTCATCTGCCTTCCTGGCAGGAGCCGGTGGCGGCCTCTCCCCTCACAAAAAGAGGCCTCCTAAACTCCAGCCCATCAGGAAGGGCATGCTAAAGGGAGCTGACTCAGCCCTTTAAAGGAAAAGGCAGCTTCCCTGGATCACACGATCACCAGAAGGGCTGCCCAGCTCTCCCTCCACCCTTCATTCATTCATTCATTCAATCAGCCAGTCCTGTGTTCGTGGAGCACCAGCCCCATGCCGGGAGACTACAGAAAAATAGACCCAGCCCTATATTTGAAGAGTGTGCAGGTTAGTGGAAGAGACAGGTACTAATCACACATGTGCACACACACACACATGTGCACACCCACACACACGCCAAGTGCACACTGACAGGTGTCCTGAAAGCAGCTCTGGGACAATCGGGCAGCCCTGAGTTAGTCTGAGCGATCAGAACAAGCAGCCCTGTCAGGGAAGACTCCAAAATGGGAGGGTTTAACCAGGTAGACGGAGGAGGAGTGCTGGGGCTGGTGTCTGGGGTTTGTCCTTCAGGAAGAGGGAACAGTGTGTGTTGAGGTTGTGAGCTCTGACAAAGAGACCTTTCTCTCACCGGGTGGGCCTGCAGGCTGGCTCAGGGCCTCTGAAGATGTCTTGGGATAAGAGGGGACATCCCTCAGACCACATCACAATCCTGAGACACCGTCCCCAGGACGGCAGTAGAGTTCTGTCTCAAGGCTGGGGCATGCTCTCCTAGACGGGGTGTGAGCTGCCCAGCGGGGCTCAGGGTACACGTCCCTGGTGTGTAGGACGAAAGGACCCCTGTGTGGCTGTGGCTACCAGATGAATGGCCAACTGAGATGCCCTGTGGAGATGGGGAGAGGCAGCTCTTTAACACTGGCCATCTCAGGGATGGAGCTAGAGATGGTGACATCTGAGCTGCAGGGACCTGTCTGCTCCCCTCCACCATGTCATCCCACTCCTCCCCCCTTCTCACCTCAAAATGATGTTGTGAGAACAGGGCCTAATCCACTATCACTTCTGGGTCAGGAACTGAGTGAGTGACCTGTTCCACCTGCATGGTCAGCATGATGGTGGGCAGTGCAGGCTCTGGTGTGTCCGGGTGGCCCTGGCAGAATGTACAGGGGACGGGACCTGCTCTACAGAGGGCTCCCGTGGTGACCCTCTGTCTCAGCGGTTCTCAATCTGTGGGTCGCGACCCACAGGAACTGTATTAAAGGGCCGCGGCATTAGGAAGGTTGAGAACCACTGCTCTATCTGGATTGTCACTACTGGGTCATGCCGGTGCATCTGGGCCGTACTTTGGTTCTCATAGGTGGAGGGAGGGGCACTGCCACTTAGGAATCTCCCAGATGACCTTTGCTCATGTCACCTCAGTTGATTTCCATAAGGGATTGCAAAGCCAGTTCTGTAATTCCCATCCTATACACAGCAAGTGCTGTAATTCCCTTTGCATGTTTTTTTTTTTTTTTGCTAGGGCTGGGTTTGAATCTGCCACCTCCAGCATATGGGGCCAGCGCCCTACTCCTTTGAGCCACAGGCACCGCCCGTAATTCCCATCCTATACACAGCATTTGGAGGCTGCTAAGTTAGGACGAGTTCGCCCACCGGCTGTGGCTGTGGCATTGCTGTTCTGCCGTGCACTGAGGGCTTCAAGTGCAGAAAGGCCTTGCAAACCCACCATCCTGAAACACTCAGATTCCTTTGCAGGAGGTACCATTAGCCAACCATTCAGATTTGACCTCAGACCTTAGAATCAAACAAACTGGTGTCTTGAGGTGTTCTTATGCCGGAGCAGGTCCATTCAGGTGCATCTGTCTGTGTCCTGAGGCCGGGCAGCCTCTACACAGGCCCCGGGGCTGCCTGCCGCTCCCCTCTGCCCACAGGCAAGGGTCACTTGGTCTTGTCCCTCCTTCTGGTGGTCCCTGGGAGGACACTCACACTGCTTGCTTAGTTAGCTTCTTGCCCCTGGAAGACTAATCTTGCTCTAGGTTAGTCTATACAATTCCCAGATCCTGGAACGTTCCTTTTGAGGAAGAAATTCATCGACACTTGACACTTGGTCATCTGTGTTGCAGGAGGGATGAGCAGACTTGAAAGTAGCTCTGCCCAAAGCTTCAGCCTGGAAAGCTCGTCCCAGAGCTTGGGCAGTCCGTTTATTCACACGTCCACGCGTTCATGTACGTTTGGGACGAGCATTGGCCGGACCTCTACCCTGTGCCAGGCACAGGAGAGGGAGAATTGGGGCCCTTGGAAGGAAAGCTGGTGTCAGACAAGAGGAAAATCCAAACTCTTCACCCGGCCAGAGAAGCTAGTACAGGGACACTCGGTGGGACCAGGAGCTCACGGAGGTGGTAGCTGAGGGTGATGAGGCCTGGTTTATGATTGAGAAAGGTCATCCATGTGGACACAGCAGAGGAAACAAAGTTGATGTTGAGGAATTACTACGAATTAATTTCCGCTCCTGCCCCTCTTTGCAAGGGGAAAAACAGAGCAAACTTGGCTCAGAGTCTCACAGCACGCTGCTCTTTGAGCAACTTGGGACATTGTCATTGACACTGCAGACTCTGGGACGTGGGGGGCATGAACAGCACATGGCTCCCACTTGTCCTAAGGAAGCAAGACAATGGATGGGGTCGGGGGGTAGCCTCAGCTGTCTGCTTGGCTCCCTGCTCTGTGGTCTGAGCTGAGGTTGAATTTTTTATCCCCCCTAGGTCCACTGGCTGGACAGGTCTCCAGGAAGGTCGGCTTGCTATGCTGGGTCGGCAGAGCCAGATAGATTTTTTCTTCCTTTCTCTGCTAATTTTTACATGCCAACAAAAGTATTTATTGCTATGAGGTATAGAAGCATTCAGCATTTATTCAAAAACATTTTAAAGATTGATCCAATGATAGCGTTCATCTGATAAAGATTTTCAAATTAAAAGGGACTGGTAAGTCCTCGGTGCAGCTCAAAAATGGCAGGAACTTCAGAGCTGGCAATCGACACTTGTTTTCTGCCACTGTTTACTCTTCAATAAAAAATGCATATTTACCATAGCAACCTCCAGATCACGTGGTGCCCTATCTTACAGGCTACCCTCAAAAACAGAATAGCTTCTTAAAGAAACACACACATCCTAAAATGCCGCTTTTCAGATGCAAAAATGCATTCTTTATACAGAGGCCCTCTTCCTTGGGGTTTAATGCTAATAAACACGTCATCTTTATAGAAATCATTTTGGCCCCATGTTTTAAATTTTAGGATGTTCGTTACGGATATGCAGATAAAATTACTCTTGGAGGGGCTTTTGAGGGTTTGCTGATTATTTATTTCAATACAGTTCTAAAATAAAAAATACATGTATATGTTTGTGTTTATACATGCACATGTATATATATTTTAAACAGCAGCGATTAGTGTCATCTGGAAGGGAGTTTGGTGTGGGTTCTAATGACCTACCGCCTCATCTGTGATTAAAGATTGTCATCTATGCAGAGTTAAATTGCAGCTTGAATTGTTTTTCTGCCGTTAACTTGGGAGAACTGCCTGGGATGTTAGAGCTTTGGAGGAACGGCTCCAACCTAGACTTTTCTGGAGAGGGACTTGTCCTCTCATGCTAGAGCTTTGTCGTGTCTCAGTCTACATCCAGCAGCTGGCTTTAGTGGGGCGCAGGTACTCAGACCACGGGTCTCGCTCCCCAACCCCCGGGCCCCCAGCCCACACCAGGCTTGCTTGTGACATGTCTCTTTGGGGATATCCATGTTGAAAGCATATCCTCCGTCAGGCATGGTGCTAAGCGATTTGTAGACTTAGTCTGTGCCGTCCTTAGAGGTGTGAACTCCCAGGACTACCCCTGTTTTGCAGATAAGGAAACTGAACCTTGGAGAGGTTATGTAATTTGCCTGAGATGACACTCCTAACACTTGGTGGAGGAACTTGGTTTTGACCTGAGGCCTCCTTGGACTGCAAAATCTCTCCCCTTATTCTGTATTTTGAAACTGCCCAGGCTGATTTAACTCTGGAAGGACAAGTAGGGGGAAGACAGACAGATAAGTCTCTGCAGAAGGGACTAGGGACTAGCACGGCCTTCTCAGAATGCTCCCCCAAGGATTACTGGGTGCTCTGAGTGTCAGCCTAGCTTTGGGGAGTCCCTTCACGTCCTGGCTGTCTCCCTTGCCTAGCAGAGCGTACCCCCATGCTGGGCTGAGGCAGGATGAAGTATCTCAGTCTATGAATGACACTGTCCTGGGGAGTGGCCGTGTGGCCGCAGGTATAACCAGAGTCACCCCCGCCGTGGGCTGGGGGGCCACCCCACCTGAACCAGACGTGGTAGATTTTTAAATCCTTTTCAGCCACATGTAAACCAATATGAAAACCAGGAACATATCACTCGCCATTTGTGCTGAATAGCTTTTGGGGAAAATCTGATAGCAAAGTGAGGGAGGGCTTGCCGCCGTGAAGAGGCACTGTGACCCGAACTCAGCGGAGGGGAACAGCGCAGACCCCCACGCCCAGCCAGCCCGGCTGCCGCGTGCACGCAAGCCATTTCATAATTAGCCATCATGAATGCCTCCACGCTGCCTTAATAGATTATTTAAAATGGTGCGTGTGCTTCCCATGCAGCCCTAAGTCAGCCCCGAACTGTACACACGTACAAGCTGGCAGAGGCAATAGCTTATCAGGTACCTCTTTGTTCCAGACACTTTTATAAAAGAATATGTATTATGTATGGTGTGACCTTCAAATGTCAGGAGTGTGTTGTGCAATAAACTGTCAATATTTGTGGTTATAAGGTACTAGATGACTTTTACAATAATTGGAACGGCTATATTAAAAGCTTGGATCACTCAGCTGGTTAAAGAGAAAGGCACAGGCCAGCGTTCATCGGGGACGTGCCTTCTGCCAACTATTAAATGAAAGATATTGCAAGGTGCTTAAGATGTCTTCTTTGTTTAAAAAAGAATATGGCAAAACATGTCTCCTGGGGAGGCGTTATCTCCGCATCATCCCTTCTCTTTGCAGTGTAGGAGATTCCCGGGAGGAAGCTCAGCTCCACAACTTATGGCGACTGACCAAACACGTTTTAGAAAAGATCTGTCCGGCTTGTCCTGAGTGTCATTTCGGTATGAATTCCAGCAGCTGCAGTTCCCCAGCCCTCTCCCCACCTCCACCCCTACCCGTGCAGGAGGGGCTGTAAATTATCTTAAGAGGATCTTAAAAGCTATAGCTTTTTTTTTTTAAGGAAAATAAATTATGTAGAAATCTTTGGGGAATTTATGCTTTACTGAAAGTAGAGGCTTCTATAGTTTTCTTTCTTTTTTTTTTTAAACAAGGGGGGTACTTAATTTGAAATATGAAAAAACAAAAGCATAAGAAATATTTGTAGTAATTATCATAGTAATTGAGCCATAGATTACTTTAAAAATATTCGTTTTCCTCTATTCTTTAGTGAATGAATAGGTGACGGTGTGTCTTCTTTTGGCAGTGAGATCTGTTTGAGCTGAGATCTGAGTACATGGGATGGTGCAAGGTCCCAGACTCAGCAGCTCAACTTTGCCTTCTAGACAGCTTGCTCCTAGCTTGGCTGGTTATGAAATTGTGAGTTTCTGGTTCTTTCCACCTGGATGGAGAGAGAACTGGGTGACACTTGAGGCCACCTCCTCCAGGAAGCCTTCCTAGGCATAACCAGGTCTCCTCACCTTGCTGGCATCAAACTCCAGTATCCTGAAGGCACCGGGTACTTTGGAGCATAGCCAATATTTTGATAGTGCCCCGGGCTGCTCCCTCCAGCAGTTAGGAGCTGGTCTCGGTATCTGCATTGCCATTTACTTGCCTCCTCTGGTCTCATTTATTCATAAAAGTCTGTATGGAGCCGGGGATCTCTGCCGTCTGACCCGGATTTCATGGTGAACCACTGTGACGGCCCTGTTCTCCAGGGAGGGGACAGGCAGAGAGCAGCTCCATGAACAGTTCCACTGGGGTCTGCCGGGGGCCGGCCAGGTGTTCAGTGAAGGAGCAGGGCAGGGGCAGTGTGACCCTGAGAGCTGGGGGATTCCTTACACGGCGTGGTCAGGGAACCCTCTTGGGGAGGTAGTGGCTTGAAGGAATGAGCTACTCATGGACCCTTTGGGGGAGAGAATTCCGGGGTGGGGGCAGGAACAAAGCCCCAAGTTGAAACCCAGCCTGGGAGGACAGGGAGGTGGGGGTCTGGGGCACACTTGGGTTGGAGATGAGGTCAGAGCTGTAGGGGCTGCTTGGGCAGGAGGTGGACATCTTGAGAAGGAGCTGGAGGTTCTTCTGAAGAGTGAGAGGACCAGTAGCTGGTACCTTCCCTGCACCCAAGGCGAGGCTGTTCCCAGGAGGCAGCAGCTTCTGGGGCTGAATCTTTCCAGACCCATTCTCCGGTCCGTTATCTGTGTGTCCTCACCAAAGCCAGGTTCACAGGTGATCCTGCCCTGCATAGATTCACCCTAATGGTCTCTGGGGTGAGCTCCGGCCCACTGTTTATGACCAGGACAAAAAGAAGAGATGGGTGTGCAGAGCTCAGAGAGGCACAGCACAGCTGGGGTCCTGTCTGGGGTCTACTCTGTGAATCCCAAACCATGCCTGCTGCATCCCTGGGACAGTCCCTGGCCTGGGAACAGGAGTGCCTGCCTGGCCACGGCCAGCCCAGAGCAAGAGAGGGCCTTGGCAAGAGAGGACCATGGCAAGAGAGGACGGCCTGCGGATTGCAGGGCTATTAGGGGCAGAAGTACCACCTCAGGCCAAAAGAAAGAGACACCGCCCAGGTGGCCCCAGGCGTCACCAGCAGGGCATCCACAGGCCCCTCCCCCTAAAGTAGACACTGGGCTCGGCAAAACCAGAAACACACGTGGCCCACGGTTCTCAATTTCGAAGCCCTTGTGTGTTTTAAGGAAAATTGTGTCCAAGTGTTTCTGATCGATTCATTTTCACTTAACTCATCAAAATGTTGCTTTAGAGAAGCTACTCGAAATCCCGGTATCTTACAATTTTTTTCTTGTTTTTTTGGGGAAAAAAAAGTTCAGCCTTTTGATGACCTGATTTCCCAATTTCTTGCCACAGTGAATAGAAGGAATTCTGCTCAGGATTGGGTTTGGGTGGAAGGTGAGAAATGGCAACTTGGGGAGTGTCACTTACTGTCCCACCCCGCTGACCCAAAAGGAAGCGTCTCTAGCCTTGTTACAAGTGGACGTCTTTTCTAAAATAGCTCTTTATGTAAACAAATGCTTTCCTCAGTGGATACGATGCTCAGCCATTTAACATGACCAGACGTGGCCGTCATCAAACTGAGAACTCTGAAGAAACATCAGAGACGCCAAGGCAACACTGACCCAAGGCACGAGTTGGGTCTTCCAGGAGTTGAGTAGAACCCTTTATAGTAACATTAGCTTTTGCTGGCATACCGTTAATTTTAAAACATTTTTTTTTAATCAAAGGAGCCATTCACCTGACTAGGAATCTCTATACCCATGTGATTATTGTGTTATTCAAGATCTGTTCATTTTAAAGTTTCCAAAGTAAGGGGAAGTGTTAAGCTTTTAAAAAGTAACTATACATTCCTTCGGACTTTCTCCAAGGTATTAGTATTTTTCTCGCCCCCAAAGAGATTGTCAAGCACTGGGATCTGTGAGTTTTCTGGCATCCACCGATGTGCTTACTCCCCTCTACACTTCACAAATCATCTTTCCCTTTGTTAATGAAGCGAGAGCTCTGATTTTTGAGATGCTCTTTCAGAATTAGTTGACAACTCATCGGGGAAAATGTATTTTTCCTGTTACAGGAGAAGTTCCATGGAAATTAAAATACCACGGCATTTTCTCCCGTAAAGTCAGAAGCCCCAGGTGTATAGAGAGCCACCTTACCCAAGTGGGGTTGCCGGGGTAATTTTCCATTCAGTGGCGGGACCTTATCACCTCCGCCACCATTATCATCATCAACATTGCTCTTCTAATTTGTTTTAATGGAAATCTTTCCAAAACGCACTTACTCTCAGGCCCATGAGGGGTCAGGAGGAAGTGAGAATGGAGAATGTGTGCTCTGTGAGAAGAAGTCTGTCTGTCCCACCCCCTTTTTATCTCACTCTGCCTCTTTTGGCCTCTCTCTCTCTGGCTTTTAACTCTCTCTCCTGCGAATTCATAGGACTCCCTGGAAGATTGAGTATGAACCCAGAAGTCCTTTCCGGTAGAAAGTTGCCTCTTCTTACTTCATTAACAATCTCCTCCCACAAAAGCAGCTGCCCAGCTCTCTGTGGCTTGACATCACGGTCACCAGATCTGTTTCTTATTTAGAATGGTCTGACGTGGGTCAGCTTGTATCCATGTGGTGACGCAGCGACCCAGGCACCCTCCATCTTCGGGGCGGGGAGGGAGGCGGAGGCTCCCTCTTTCCTCTGCTTCTCCTTCCTACGCTAACAAGAACTGGGCACCTGATACCCACATAGTACGAGGGACGCTGGGAAATGTCCAGGAAATGTTGGGGTACCTGGACTAGTTAGGGAGCATTTGCTGTCCCTTTCACAGCCATTTCTTCCCATCTGTTTAAGACTCATAGTTGGTGTCTTATGTGGCTGTCAGGTGAGGTCAGAGTGGGAGCAGGAAAGATTGGGGTGTGCGTCTGGCTTCATAGGATTACAGAAAACCAGAGCTAAAGGAACCCAGGAGGTTTAGTCCTCATGGGTCAATGGGAACCAAGGGCCAGCGGTGGGGTGAAGGGACTTGCCTGTGCACAGCTGGACATCAAGAACCCAGAAGGACGATTCCACTTCCTAAGTCAGCTGTCTTGACAAAGATGCCTATTTTAAATATAATACCAAGGAAACTCAGTGTTTAAAGATAGCCTGGAAGAAAAATCTTACCCTCAAAAGTAGAAAAGCGTTTCATAAAGCAGTTTTTTAAATTCCAGTGATATCACATACGCATAAGGTTAAGCGTGTAATGAGGCGCCCATAATTCAGATTGGGTTTGTGTGTGACCAGATAGCCAGTCTCGGGAACGGTTCCAGGCAGCTGCTCAAAGTGCGCGATGTGTGGCTAGGCTTTAACTTCTGGAAAGCTGTCTGTCTCTCTAAGCACCTGTTTCTCTGTCTGTGTGGTGCTTCCGGTTGGTGCTTTAGTGGACGATGGGGATTCTAAGATGCTCCAGGGCCATTTTCAACGTCCTCTAGCTCCTCCTTCACCATTGGGCCTCTGCAGCTATGGGCCCTCCCTGCCACCGTCCCCGGGAATACTTGGGGACTGTATGTACCTTAACGTCACCTTCGTCCAGGCAAATATCGCCACACACTTGGAGGATTCGACCAAGTAATTAGGAACATAGAAATCAGGAGACTGACTCTGATGAGATGAAATCAGAAAGGCCTATTGTCTGATGTCTCCTTACCCCCCAAACACATTCTTGCAATGACTTGGCTCCCTCTCCTCTCTCTTTTAGCAAATTGCTTTCAGCTTGTAGGCACGGGGGAAGCTGGCAAAGTTGTTGGACACCTAGCTCAAGTCACTTGCTCTTGGCTGAAACTCTGGGAGAGTTGCACACGCAGCCTGTGACCCTCCGGACAGTGGTTATTGCATCTATACCGAACATCCCCTCTGAACATGGGATCCCATGTTATTTGGTGGGGTCAAGAAAAGAAGCAGGGGTCATGGAGCTGTTCCTTAGCTATTTCTCCGTCACTTGGAGGCTGCAAGAAGACGGCTGACCAGCTGCTGGCCAATGCCCTGCTCCCAGGGCCAGTTCGCCATATAGAACAGCGGTTCTCAACCTGTGGGTCGTGAACCCTTTGGGGATCAGAAAACACATATTTCAGATGGCCTTGGGAACAGAGACACTGATCCTCTATCCGTCTCCAGGTGGGTCTGTCCACATGCAGATACGCCCACATACCAGTACCCAGCGTGATGGCATCATCTGTCGCGCTTCAGGAAGATTGAGAACCACTGATCTAGAAGCGGCTTTCTCAGATGAGCAAGGAGGGGCAGAAGGAAGACCTGGGGCTGACCGGTGTGCCCCCTCCCACTGTCAGCATGCCCAGCACACAGAGAAGCAGTCTAAGAGGAGGGGGGACTATTGCAAGATGGAGAGAAAAGAGAGGTGAAAATAATAATAATAAAAAAAGTTCAAACCAATCAACCAACAGTCCGACCAAGGATCACAGGTGCGGTTTTTGTGTACTGCGTCTCTCTTTCTGCCACCTGCTTCCTGGAGTGGCCAGGGAAGAGCTGGCCTCTCTGCAGCTGACCACTGACCTCCACATGGCCAACAGGGTGGGGTTCCAGGCAAAGTGATGCAGGACTCAGTCCTGTAGTTTGCAGGGCGGGTGGTACAAGTGCTTTCATCCTCCAGCTGCAGAAGCATCAGTGAGCAGCCACCGCTTTCCCTCTGAATGAGACTCCCGGGTTCCTGGTGGGGCCGGGCTGAATTCAGCTCATGGGGCTTTGCCACCACCCACCAGGCGCAGGCTTGGACCCTGTGAGTGTGTGGCCAGGCCACACCGTCCCCAGCTTTTGCTTCACCAGGCTTTACCGCCTCTCTGGACACTTCCCGGGACCACCCACAACTGCCCTTCCTCTTGCTCAGAGTTTGTTTTCCCAGCAGGATTAGTCTATGCGTAAACGCCATCGGCCTTGGGGCTCTCCAAAAAAAGCCATTTCTGTGTAAAGTGAAAATTAGACTCTTAAATCTGCAAAGAAAGCTGTTTATCTTACAAATTTATTCTTTTTATTGGGCCACACATATCCAAGTTAGAAAGATAAAAGGGAAACAGATACAGGCCATCACTTAGAGTGACACGCAGCGAGGCGAGGCGTAGCTCGTCCTCAGCTTCCGTGGAGCGTGCCCGAGCGCCAGCCGCCTGGCTCTGTGAGTGTCTGTGACGCGCCCCGGGCAGGCATCCCCCACAGCTCCGGTGGGGATGTGCCCTCCGTCATCCTTCCTTTGGCTTCTATTCCACAACTGCCACCTTGCTGCTGACGGTGCTGTGGGCAGAATGCTCTGGAGGGAGCTTTGGGGGAAAGGGTCAGGTCCTGTTGCATTGGGCCCTGCAGGGATTTGACTTGGAGAGGGCACACCTGCCCTACCTCCAGCTGGAAGCCCACACCCAGGACACTGAAGTCCTGTTAATTATTCAAATCAACAGCTACTGGCCTCCTAACTTCAACTGGATATCTTGACTCTGTTGCCAGGGGCATTTGGGCAGAATTTTAACCAGACTCATCATTGTTTTAAGCTGACCTGGTGATCCCAGCAAAAGGGAAGCTGAGAGGCGGGAGGCAAAGGCAGTGTGTGTTGGTGGGAGCAGCGGGGCAAGAGGAGGGGCTGACAGCGAGGACACCCCAGCTGCTTCCACCCAGAGTGTGGTTGACCTGGAATGAGCATGTTGCTCTTGTGGGTCCATCAGTAAACTCCTCTGTCACTGGCCCCTGGGGGCTCAGCCTGCAGGCTGTGGAGTGCCTGGCCCCTGGGGGCTCAGCCTGCAGGCTGTGGAGTGCCTGGCCCCTGGGGGCTCAGCCTGCAGGGTGTGGAGTGCCCTGGGGGCTCAGCCTGCAGGGTGTGGAGTGCCCTGGGGGCTCAGCCTGCAGGGTGTGGAGTGCCCTGGGGGCTCAGCCTTCAGGGTGTGGAGTGCCTGGCCCCTGGGGGCTCAGCCTGCAGGGTGTGGAGTGCCCTCTGAGACTTCAACATGCTCAGCCTGATGTCTGGGCCTTTCCATCTTCTTTTGGACAAACACGATCTAGGGCTCCCCTGGGTAAGGTGACTGATGACAAGTTCTAGACATGGTTGAGCCTAGTTCTTCTATTTGTGCAAAATTATGAAGCAAATTTTTTTTTAAAAAAATGCTAGGTAATTATATCCTTTGAATAGTTTTTCCAAGGCTGGTTAAGAAGGGTTGAGGAGAACAGAATTTAAAAGGAAGCCTTCAAAGAAATTTTCCAGGGTGATGATACCGTCATACATAGTTTAATTGCAGAGAGGATACTCTAAGCCAAAGGGTTTCCACAGTTGCTTGGAGCAAACATCCACAGAAGAATTAAGTGTGTTTGCCTACATCTTGCTCATGGTCTATAAGTCTGTCCCTTTTGGCTGTTAGCAGAGAACACCAGGGACGGATGTTGCTGAATAAAAGCAATTTGCATTTTCCATTGCTTGGAAGGTACAAATCTTATTTATTCTGATCTCTGCAGAACTCACAGATCTGCTCATTATCCCAGAAGGTTCCCTTGTTCTCCTAGTGGGATTTACTGTGAGGCCTGGAGGGTGGGCTGGAAGCCACGGCAAGGACCCCAGAGTCTCAGGAGCTCGGATTCCATGCCAGGCCTTCAACTCCAGCTCTGCGGGGAGGCCCGGGACTCGCCCAGAAAGGGCCAGTTTGTCTCCTCTCCTCTGAGACACAAATCCCCAGCTCCTGTGCTGGTCCCCCAGTGTCACCTCCCTGGCAGTGTGATGTCGGGCCACGGGGTTGTGACTACATATCCTCCCAGCATTCGATATTCCCACAGTTTTATTTACTGTTACATCCCATCATTTCTGTGCAGAAGGCAACCGTATGTAAATTTTATTCCATTTTCTAATGGTTTGGGTTACATAACAAATAACAGCAGGAAGGAAAATCTGTATTGATACTTTACAGAGGAAGTTCTCAAGTCACCGCTGCAGTGCTGTGAGTTTGCGGAGCTTTGCAGCTGACTTCTGCCTATGATTCTGAATATGTCACTGTATGTTTGTCATGGGCTAATTGTGGAACTATATTTCCACGCTTTTTCTTCTTCCTTTCATGAGATTACACCAGCCAGCGATGGATACAAGACTCTACAAGGGAGAAATGATCAGTTTGGGATAATTTTCTTTCCTGTCCCAAAATAGCTGTATGTCTGCATGTCTTAAAGACTCAGCTGAGACACGTTATTTTTTTTTTATTTCTTGCTTGCTCTAATGCAAATACGATTTCAGTCTCATAGTTGGACTTCCCAGCGAGTCCATATTATAAATTAATCAGATTCAACAAACACAACCATTTTTTAAACTTTTGGAAAAAAAATATTTAATAGGAACTAAGCAAAAGAAGAAATCAAACCAGCTGCTGACACAGCTGTTTCTTTTCTTGTTTAATTCAGTTCAATATAAAGGTACCATATGCCGCTTAAAATGATGATAGGAAAGATGAAATAATTTAAGAGAATAACAAGAAAATACATGAATTGTCAGCATTCTGTCAGATTGAAAGAATGAAACAGACAGGTGTGGTATTGACATGTTTAACTTTGTGTGGTGTTAGCAGTTTTGGTGTGAACAGCTCCTGACATGTGCTGAAGTGACGTGAGAACGTTTCTCCTCTGCTGCAGACTTGGGCGAGGAGGCTGGGAGATCCGCCGGCGTCCAGCAGCCCGCACTGCTTCGCGACCGGAGCCTGGGCTCGGCCATGAAGGACTGTCCGTACTGTGGGAAAACATTCCGTACGTCTCATCACCTTAAGGTCCACCTGAGGATACACACAGGTGAGGAAGTGCATGTCCGGCCCAGCTGGGGCACGGCTCAGAGGAGGAGGGGGCACCGCCCGGCCTGGCTTCAGGTCCAGGTCTACAATCAAACACCGCAAAGCTCCCCGGGGCCTGTGTCTGTGCCACTGGGGGTGGGGGTGGGGGAGGTCAGAACTGATCCTAGTTTCCTAATTGGTCACTTAACAGTCACCCTCTCAAGTAACGCATGGCCCACGTAAAATACAGCTGTGGAATGGCCCCGACCTGAGATTATAGTGCTTTGTCTGGGTCCAGAACAGTCTGCGGATGGCTCCTTCTGCCGTGTTGAAGGTACACCCCTCAAACCCCTGTACGAACCCAGACTCCCTCGGCAGCACACAGCAAGAGCCCAGTTCAGTCTCTCTCAGGTGTGTAATGGAACAAAGTAGCTTCCCCGGCTGTCCAGGCAGGCCGGCTGCTGGCCCTGCCCAGTGGCGTGTTCATACCTGGGTAGAGGTGGATGGCATCAGTGCCCCTCATGCTTCACAGAAGGGAGAGGTATGCCTCTCCCCTGGGTCTCCTCAGAAGACCCAGGCACTGGGTCTGAGGCACTCTGAAGCCCACAGGAGGAAGTGGCGGCTGGCCCACCCTGGTCGTTTCTCAGGGGCCTGGCAGGAAGGCTTCTCTTTGTCCCCCATAGCTTCTCTGCAAGATGTTTGCACATTGACAATACCCCCTGCCCCACAAAAAAAAAATCTATGTGAGATATGGACACCTCCATTTTCTTTGATTTTCCTCCTGACACCTTGTCCATTGGAGTATGAACGGCTTCAGAGGCTAGACAAATACACCATCTATTTTCAAAAATAATTGTGGTTTATTTCTGAAGGAGTCGATAAAGCTCAGGGTTGTTGCAGGGATATCGAGTATGTACGGGCCTCGTGTGTGCATCTCGTGGTTAAAGGCCAGGGCGCCCCTCACCTGGAACCTCAGCTGCTGCCCAGGTCTCTGTGATGCTGAGAGGAGCCTGAGGACAGGCGGACACAGGCCACTCCTGGCCCAGCACCTGGGCATAGGTGGCCACCGTTGCTGGCCCCTCTCCTGCTGGAGAGCACAGCTCTCACAGGGGACGCCTCTCAGGACCCGTGTGCTGGGCCCTCCCTTGCTCCCCACCGCATCCTGCACTGCTCTCCATCCCCTCGTCTCTCTGAAACGCTGTTCGCTGGCCTCCTGGTCCTCCAGCTCAGCCCGTCCCCACAGTAGGACCTCTGTGCCCCGCCATGAATGTTCTGGGGGGCTTAGCTTGAATGCGAGTGATCTGTTCAGAGGGACCATCCTGGACGTTTCTACCACACATATTCCTCACGCTCCCTGCCTCACTTTCTTCACAAGCTTAATGCTTTCAGAAAGGATCATCCTCAGGTTGTTCCCATCACATCTTGTTCGTCTCCCCCGCACCCTGAGCAGAATCTAAGATTTGGGAGGGCAGTGACGGTGTCTGTGTCTGCAATTGCTGTTGTTGCTGCAAGCCCAGCGCCTACACATGCACCTCGCTCCCACCCAGTAGGGACACGATGAATTTATGTGGAAGGCTGAATGACAGAACAGAAGTTCCAGTAAGTGGGAGCTCTCCTCCCGTCTCCCTGTGCCATGCAGGGCAGCACGCACGGCTCAGGTGTCGTAGGGAAAGTGGCCTCCTCTCCATGCGCGCATGAACCCACCAGGACCCACAGCCTGCAGTCAGGCTGCAAGTGTGGGGTCCCAAGCACAGATGGAATGGAAGACCCCACTTCTTAGGAGCACAGGGGAGGTCCCTGAGCCCCTCAGGGTTCCTGCTCTTGGCCTTTCTCTGCCAGGGTCCTGCTTGGCCCTGTCCATCCCCTCCAGGGTCTGCAGGCAGTGATGCCCCCTTCTCTGGGAGGTGGCCCTTTCCCTTCCCTGCTTCCTTGTCCTCCCTAGGCTTCACCCCTTGGGACTTTGTTGTCACCTGTGTCTACATACTAGACTGTGAGCTCCGGGAGAGCAAAGGCCATGTCTGTGTGTCCAGCTGAGTCCCCAGAGCCTAGAACAGAGCCTGGCTCATGCTGTACACTCAGAAAGTATTTGTTGGATGAGTGAGTTAGCAAGTGAGCTTGTAAGAGTGACAGGAAGGAAGTCAGCTTGGACATCTGGCTCTCTCTGGTCATCCCAATGCCCACTTTCTTCCCCAGACTGGAGACAGGGTTCCCCTGGGTGGTGGTGGTTGATGGAAGGGATCCCTTACTTCCAGAAACAGGAGACTGTCGGCAGGGCACCAGCATTGGGATGTGTGCAGGAGTGAGCAAACCAGGCTGGCTGTGGCTTGTGTCTTGTTTGGTGGAATTGCAGGGAGCGAGCTCAGCAGGGAAAGAAAGTGATGTCCTCTAACACTGCTGGGCTTGGCTGACCCCTGGTCCTCATGCCCCTTGGCCACCCATGGGCAAGAGCTGATGCTCTGCAGGTATTTCTAGGGAAATTAGGACCAAGGCGGCCAGAATTATTGGAGAACCTGGGTGGGAGCAAATGGATACTGCTTTTTACAGTTTTAAAGCTTGGGAAAGCTGCACCAACTTAGGAAGTTTAGAGTCTTCGGAGACAGGGCCATAGACTGAGGCATTCCAGAAACTTCCTAGAAAAGGGAGAAAATGAAAGAAGCCATGGAAACATCACACCACCGCCACCACCCCTCAGAAACAGCATTTGCAGTGTTTAAAAGGCAGAATGGTAACCAGATAAAGATCAATTTCCTTTTTATCTAAGAACAAAGAAGTTGGAGAATGCTTACACTTGTGCATTTGAATAGAACAGAAAGTGTTACATGTTAGAAATCACCGAAGTAAACATCCATTATGACAATGCGAAAGTGTAGATTACACGAGTAATTAAAAATCAAAATCAAGTTATTTGTTAATAGATGATTTCATGTGGGTCTAGAGCTGGTGGATGCCCTGAGCTGCCTCCTCTGGTCCTGGCTTTGCCGCTGTCTCTCTCCTTGTTCTGCAATGTGAGCTCCAAATACGCTTTTGCATTTTCATATGACGTGTCCAGAGAATAGCAGTTTGTGTTCTCCAAAATGCTCTTTATTTTGAGACAGAATCTCACTCTGTCACGCTGGGTAGAATGCTGTGGTGTCATTGCTCACAGCAACCTCACACTCTTGGGCTCAAGCAATCCTCCTGCCTCAGCCTCCCCAAATTGCTGGGACTATAGGTACCAGCCATGATGCCCACCTAGTTTTTCTATTTTTAGTAGAGATGGGGTCTTGCTCTTGCTCAGGCTGATCTCAAACTCCTGAGCTCAAGCAATCCACCTGTCTGGGCCTCCCAGAGTGCTGGGGTTACAGGCATGCTCCATCATGTCCTGGCCCCAAATGCTGTTTTTTAAACTTTCTATATCATTGACTCCATATAAGCACATTTGAAAACCCAGTGTAATAAATATATTTTAATTGGTTTGGACACAAGATGGCAAGCTCCCTGGATGTTTCTGTCCTGCTCCATTATTATTGGAAATTTTTTTGATCACAAAACATGCACAGATAAAAACGACTTTCCTATTTCTCTCCACTGCAATGACTCAGTGACTAAGCTGCTTCTCCTGACATCTGTTTAGGAGAGAGGTGCTGAGAAGAGGCACTTGTCAGGTTGCTCTGAACACTTGGGGGGTTGGGGAGAAGCTTCAGGTAGACAGGAGACTTCTGCTGCCCTTATAGCTTCAGCCAGATCCATAGGAAACTGCCAGGAGGTTCCCACAGGACCCCGGGGACCTCCAGAGCCAGTGAGACTCAGGAGGGTGCCTCACTCTGGCCCCAGGGAGCGAAGATGTTGGCCGCTGCCCAGCACAGCAGAGGCAGAGTCTTTCTCCTCTGGGAAACACGCCCTGGGCTGATGAGGGCTCTGTCCCTGGGCACGGGCAATTTTTCTTCTGAGTACCATGGCTGGATTCAAACTTAGAACCTGTTGGTGCAGACTCCAGAGAATATCAGTCAGCGTTCTGCAGTGAAGTAGGACTTTTCTTTAGCTTTTTTAATCTCAGGTCACACTTGAACGTATAGTTAAATTTCTGCAGCACACTTAAATTATGTTGATCATAAAAAATATATACTTACTGTGCTTTGAACTTTTTTGGAAAATAATTTAAGTGGTGATCTTTGAACATTTTTGAGGCACACCTGAGTCATCTCACGTCACCACTGTGTGCCTCGGCACAGCAGTTGAAAATTACTGGCCTGGGAGCGAGATGGGATAGAGATCTCTAGGTAACATGAGGTCGGTAGGCAGGCTGGTGGGTTGGTAGATTTGTTATAAGAAATTGGCTCATGTGACTGTGGATGCTGAGAAGTCCCAAGATTGGCAGATGGCGAACTGAGGCCCCAGGAGAGTCCGTGCTGTAAGGTCCAGCCTCAGTCTGAGCCTGTGTCCAGGTCGCAGAAGGAAGGGGTTGTCTCTTTCTTTCTCAGCCTACTGTTCCATCAGGCCTTCCACAGATTAGATGTGGCCCACCCACAGAGGGCAGGGCACTAACTCGAATGCTGGTCTCCCCACCACAGACACACCCAGAATAATCTTTAACCAAATATCAAGGCACGCTGGGGCCTGGTCAAGTTGAAACACAAAAATTAACCATCACAGAGATGCAGCAGCAAACATTTCCTCATATAACACACATCAGGAAGGAGCAGGGCAGCGGCGTCCCCAGGTCCCCCTCGGGGTTAGCTGGCCCACAGATACACCCTACTGTTCCCTGGAGCATGACTTTTCAAGCTGGACACATGCAGGTACTCCGGAGGTTACAGTGTATTGTGTGTGGGAGGCAGGCACCTGGAGGGCCGGGGGGTGTGGTCTGTCACCCAAGCCCCCCATGGGTGTGGCACTTGTGCGTGGGCCTCAGGATCAGACTGCTGTCTCAGGAAGGACCCCTGCAGAAAGAAATGTAACAAGTAGCCTCACTCCTGAAAACTCGGATGCACAAAAGTTCAGGGACTAATTAAAAATAAATCTCATTAGTTTTATTCCCCCTCTCAAGTCATGCAAGTGGTTTATCCATCTGGTTTCGATGAGCTGCAAGTCACTGGTCTGGCCCTGCGTCAGGAGCCTCTTTGGCGGAGTGGACCCCCTCCCAGAGAAGTCAGTGGTGGTTTTCTGGGGGTCTCAGCTGTAGTCAGAGTGGGCTTGGCCTTGGGCTGAAGGGCCTGGTCGGCACTGTCCATGCTAGGAGCTGCCACTGGGTACCCACTGGGCGGAGCACCCACCCCACCACCCCGCCACCACCCATTCTCACCCACATTCTCCTCCCTTTCCTAGAGGACCAAAGAGAATTGTGGGAGTGAGCGAGATCCCCCAAAGCGCTTCGCACCCAGAAGCGGGTGGGGAGAGTGGCCGGGGCGTGGTCTTGCCTTGTGACGCAGGCTATATCTAGAACGCAAGGCAGCAACTACCTGGGCGCATAGCGACTCAGCCAGCAGGGATAATGTCACAGCAGCTACAGCAGTGATGGCATCTGCCACTTCCTGTTCTCTGCCATCAGCAGGTGCATGCTCAGAGCTGCACCCCAGTCACCAATGCCCCGGCTGCCCCTGGCTGCTCCTGGCTGCCCCCGGCTGCCCCCGGCCGCCCGATGCAGGGACATGAGCCTCAGAGATGTGAAGTCCCCCACCTGAGTTGCCCAGCTTCAGATTTCAGGTTGTGATTCAGATCTGCCTGACCTCGCATCCCTCCCTCTTTACCTCACCGCGCTGGGTTGCTCGTTTGTTGTTACTTTTTGGGGTGAATGTCTGGCTTGTTTTAGGGAATTAATGCAACATTTCCTTGATAGTATGTGTGCACCCCCAACCAGCAGGAGGAAAGAGGTCATTTGGCCTCTGGGTGGCTGGAGGGGAAGCTCTGTGCACCCCGGCTCCTCCCAACCGTCTGTGCCTCAGTTTCCACACTAGTGCAGTAAAGTTAGGGAAATGGCGAGACTCATAAGCAAACACCTGCTATGGGTGTTTGTGGCCGAGCTCTGACCCCTGGGATGGAGGAAGGTGGTGGGGAGGACGGAATCGCTCACGGCATCGCAGAGATGAAAAACTCCTCACGCTATTTTGGAAACCACCTTTCATCTTCCAAGTGCTTCCCAAACACCATACGGTCCGTAAATGTGGGCAGAAGTGAAGTGTCTGCAGCCTCGGCCAGGTAGACGCATGCCCGGTGTGGGCTCTGCGGCCTCGGCCAGGTAGACGCATGCCCGGTGTGGGCTCACCTTCCCTTTGATGCATCTGTATCTTTCTCTCCCGTGTCAGGGAACCAGGCTGTTTTAACACATTGAATAAATACAGGAGCATGTTGAATACATTTTCCAAAATGAGTTGTTTAAAGCGGACGTTCTTCCCGTTTCTCTTTCTAAAAGGAGTGTGAGCGAGTGTTGTTGTCCTTAGCAGGAGAGCAACCACCTAAGTAATGATGAAAAAAAAAATCTCCAAAAGGAGATGATTTTTTTTCCTTGTTGTTTTGAATTAAAATTCTGCGGTTTTTCTATTTCTGAGATGAACTCAGAGCCCGTTTTACTCCTCCTCAGCCTCCATCTTTGCTCTCCCTGCCTTAATGACATCCCAAACTTTTGTTGAAAATAATTGATTGAATTTAAATTTCCTTAAAAGTTTAAGAGGTAATGTTACAGTATAAATTTCCTACCAAACGCTAAGTAGGGAAATATCCATTAGTGAAATTAACTACAGTTTCTAGGTAGCTAACAATGTGCCGTATACAGTAGGGCATGGCTAATGAACACTGCAGTGGGTGATATTTCATTATACAAATTAATGCTCACATTTTAATGGGAAAGTCACATAATGAATCTCGGCTCCAGTGACAGCAATTAGAGACACAGATTGTCCCCTTCTGGACAAGGCACTGTTTAGCAGTAAGCAGCTGTGTGAAAAGTCTTCAGGTTTACAACATATATATGCTTTGGGGGAATTAGTGTACAATTTATATTAATGTACTGAAGCTTCTCTGCAAAGGCGCCACCATATTTATCTCTCCTGGTATTAACTAAGTAAAGACACGTAGAAACACTCAATAAATATCAAACAGAGGGTGCAGATAGGGGGAAATATTCAGTTAAATTCAAAGTGGAAACACTTTCGGATACTTATCAAAAAAAAAAAATTAGAAGTATGAATTGGTTCGTAAGAGCTTGATCAAGGGGTTTCCAAAGAGAATACTATTAGTTTACCTGTTATTTTTTGGAGAGGTGCGGAAAGGAACTTGCTCTGAATAGCTCTAAAATAACTCCCTGGAATAGTAAGTTTCCTTTGGCATATCAGGTACAAAGTGGAGGCCCAGAATAATAAAAGACATGACCGTGTAAAAATAGATACAATGAACTAATTAAACCACCTGGTCATATATTTCTAAAAATTTATGATACAGTGACTTGGAAGAAGGTATCAATGATATTCCAAAGCTAAATATATATCTCATGCCATATGTCAGTGGGAAGTTGGCTTAATGTAAGAGGGATCCAATAATTTCACTAGTCCATTGCAATGATGAGCTGATGCTTTTTTTTTTTTTAATGCCTTTCCTAGAAAAACTCCTCTCTTTTCTAGAATTGCATTATTGGTGCCCACATCTTATTCCTTTAATGTCCCGTGAGGGGTTTCCCCACAGAAGGCCAACAGTGTTCTTACCTGTTTCCTGTAGCACATCTGCCTGTCCCACACACAGATTTTAGACTGGCTGCCTGGCCCAGGCCCAGTCTGTAGAGTAGGGTTGCTGTGGCCCCCTCAGTGTTTGGAAAGGTTTTGAAGTAGGCACCAGTATTTAAAAGTGGAGATTATGCATGTGGAAGTCTGAGGTTCCAGTGGTGATTAGAGTTGGGTGGTGCTGCCCCCCTAGGAGAGGCATTTGCCCGCAACCTTGCTGCTTTGCTGGCTCTGAGATCTACCTGGCTCTGAAGGCTTGGACCTGTGTGGCCCCTACAATAGGCAGGCAGAGATACAGCAAATCCCAAACATGGCGGAGGTGCCTGGACCCATGATCCTGTGGGAAGCTCAGGGATCCCATCAGGAGCTCCAGGTTCCTTTGTGGCCTACGCAGCCAATCATTCAAGTGGGCAGAGCTGCTGGCAGGGGCTGGGGTTGCCTGTGCCACAAGGCTGCCTGAGAAATGCTTGGCCTCATCTTGGGCAGAGAGGGCGTCTTCTTGGGGACTAGGCAGCCCCTCTCCCCTGCCCCAGCCCCGCTCCCTGGCAGAGGTGTGGCCATGCCCTGGAGCTTAGGATTTGCTAGAGTTGTGGGTTGAAGAGTGTGCCCAGATAGGGTGGGCTCAGCACTTGTCTGTGCCGGCCAATCAGAAGACAAGCCTTGACCGCCCCTCGGGCTGTTAAATTTGCTGATAGATCTCTCTTCCTCACTGTCACCCAGCCCATCTAGGCCACTGTTGTGAGAAGTTTGCCTTCTGAGCACTTTGAGATGTGCCCTTTGGGGAAAGAATGCATGAGAACAGCTGGGATGCTTCCAATGGAGCATGGAGCCCGTGGGCTACTCGGGATTCCCAGAGGGGTAGGCTCACCCCACATGGCTCCCCAGAAACACACCCTGGCGGGGGCCAGGTCTATGCCCCCTTGTTGGAGAGGAAGTCCAGAAAAGGGAAACAGCCTTCAAGACAGAGGGCACTGGTGGTTATCCAAACTATTCATGGTTAATAAAGAAGTTAGAATTGTTTGTTTTTTCAAACACAGACCCAAACGGGATGAGATTATCCCATGGAAGATCACTCTGGAGCATTTACACGGGGAAGTGGGGTGATAGGAAGCAGCTGCCCAAACACAGCCCTTTAGCAAGCAGGCGGGAGGCGGGATGGACAGTGACGAGTGTGGAGAAGGGGCAGTGGGCTCTCCAGAGTCAGGGCTCATACCTACAAGCGGAACCACCCCCCAAAACTCACCCAGGGGCTACTGATTCACCAGGCTCGAGTCCTTGGCATCTCCAAAGCTAAGAAGTAACTGGTTGTGCTTCTCAGCTGTGCCCTTACTTTCTCTGGAGCAGTGGGGGCCATGGCCGGTTTCTAAGCTTGAAGCCTGGTGGGTTGAGTGGAGGGAGGGGTGCTGTCCTCTTGCAGGCTGTGATGCTGCACATGAGCTCGTGTGTGTCAATCTTGCCTGTATTTCAGTAAAAGATGTTTCTTCCGAAAGTCATGACAGCAGAGGGCCTGCCTCTCTGGAGCTTCATCCTGTTCCTAGTGTGGAGAACACTGCTGGACAGTCAGGAGCTGCTCACTCACCCTTCCATCTGTGCAATCAAACTGTGTGTGTGTAAATAAATTTGCATGTTTCGGGCGGCGCCTGTGGCTCAGTGAGTAGGGTGATGGCCCCTAAACCGAGGGTGGTAGGTTTGAATCAGCCCGGTCAAAACTTCAACAAAAAAATAGCCAGGCATTGTGACAGGCGCCTGTAGTTCCAGCTACTCAGGAGGCTGAGGCAACAGAATTGCTTAAGCCCAGGAGTTGGAAGTTGCTGTGAACTGTGATGCCACCTCACTCTACTGAGGATGATAAAGTGAGACTCTCTCAAAAAAAAAAAATCTACATGTTTCTGGGCGTGGTTCATGCATGTGTAATCCACGTCCCTCTGGCCCCATGCGGGACGCTTAGCTTAGCTCTTCACATGAGTGTAGAGTGTTTTAACATGACTCATCACAGGTCATGGAAGCCAAAGCCCCAAGGCAGGCTTCGTGTGTCCAGTGGAGAGCAAAGTAGCAGGGAGTGTCCATCCCCCAGCTCAGACTCTCCCAGCACCTGCCTGCATCTAGAAGGTCTTCTGGTGTCTAGAAAGTCTTCTCCTGGCATCTAGAAAATCTTCTCCACTAAGCCATCCGTGGTCTCCACCTTAAAGGGCACTTCCTAGGGTTTTGGTCCCCCACCCAGGCTCCACTTAGGAGCACCTGGGGGAATCTCAAAACTCAATGTGCAGCTCTGCCCGGTGAACTCAGAGTTCAGGGAGGTGGGACCAGGTATGAATACTGTTTAAAGCTCCCCAGGAAGGGCCAGGTTGGTTTTACAAAGTGTGGTCTTATTATGCTATGTGTGTCAGAATCGCTGGGGATATTCTTAAAAATACCAACTTCTGCCTCTGACCTCAGACCTGGGGAATCAGAACGGCTTTGCGTTAGGGCCCCAGACTGGTGTCTGAACAAACTCCCCTGCTGTTTCTAATGCACAGTGTAGTCCTCTCACTGCCATGGTGCTGGGGGTCTCTGACCTGCGTCCCCTTAGAAATACACACACACATCTTCTGTTCATCCCTGCAGCTCCCCGCCAAGAAAGGCCACCCGCCCCCTGCACCCCTCTGCCTGGAGGTAACAGTCCAGACTCTTCTCTTTAGCTCCTGATAACAAATACCCAGGCTGTCTCTCTGATCCCTTTGCCAGATGCACGTTTAATCATTTCCAGGTGCGTTTCTGAAGTGCAACCTGAGTCTCACCCAGTACCTGAGGGCCCCCTTTCTGCAGGCTCTCACTCCCTGGGTACCACAGGCTTCCACGAACTCATGGGCCAGAAGGCCAAGTTTATAGTCAGCCTTCCTGCCGGTGCCCTGCCACTAGCTTTCAGGGCCTGCCTCTGCTTCCCTGGCACTGGGGTTCTGGGTAAGCTGAATCAGCAGTGCCGTGCAGTGGCCTAGACGTGCCCCTTCTGAGTAGTGGTTACCTGGAATGCAGAGAGATGTCCTCATAGCAGCAGCTGAGTGAGCACGTCCAGCACAGGGATCAAGAACAGGAAGCGGGAAAATGAGGCCGGGCATGGTGGCTCATGTCTACGATCCTAGCATGCTGGGAGGCTACAGCAGGTGCATTGTGTGAGCTCAGGAGTTTGAGATAAGCCTGAGCAAGAGTGAGATCCCATCTCTACTAAAAATAGAAAAACTAGCCAGGTGTTGTGGTAGGCACCTGTAGTCCTAGTTTCTTGGGAAGCTAAGGCAAGAGGATCACTTGATCCCAGGAGTTTGAGATTGCTGTGAGCTATGATGTCACCAGGGCATTCTATCCAGGGAACAGAGTGAGACTCTGTCTCATCGGAAGAAAGAAAAAAGTGGGAGAATGGTACCCGAAACTATTTGTACCTTTACCTCAAAAGGGATAGTCTTCCCCCTATTTCCAAGTCATTGTTCTAGGCAGAGCTGGCTGCGGCCTTTACCTTGAGAGAAGTAGAGCCCCAGCCGTGTTCCCTCTCCAGACCTAAAGACCATCTCTGGAGAAAGGGAGATCTCAGCTGCTCAAAGACATGAACCGAGGGGCACTGGCCCTCTCGTTCGGAAAGGCAGGCAAAGCATAGCACGCCCATCCATGGAGTCTCCTGCTCAGAGCCTGCTTTATGGCCCTCTTGCTTACAAAGTCCAGGTCCCCAGATGCCCTGGGCTTGGAGGATGGGGGGTCATGCCATCGTCTGAGACTAGGCACACTGAAATGTCTACAGAATGTGCCCTTCACCCCTGGTTTGCTGTTTACTTTTTAGGCCAGTCTATTTTACAAGAGATCAGAGCTAAGGGGCAGGGGCTACTTGAGTGAGGTTCCTGGGAGAGGTGATTGTGGGTATTATTGTGGGTCTTAGGGCGCTACTGTGAATAAGCTGACGGACGGCCACAGCGCCATTCCTTCCAGACAGCCTTTAGATGACAAAATCTAGCAAAGACTCGGGCCTGCTAGCAAATGCCTGGGATATATTTAAACCCACGTATCTCTACCTTCTCCTCGTCCCCCTCCTCTATTCCACGACGCTGGCAGATGTACGCGGCCCGTTATGTGATCTCTCCCACCGCGGAAAGAACAATGGGAGCCGAGTGTTGAATTTAAATAAATATTTAATTCGCGAAAATTATCTTATATGTTTTAAAACACTCTTTAAAGCTATTTTTATTCTCTCGAAAGCGCTTATTATAGGTAAATTACACATTTTACTACCGGAGCGTTAGGTTTGCCATTAGTACAAATTTAAGGCACTACAAAGGCCAGTAGATAATGTTAATTTCAAATACAGAAACTAAATATATTTTGTGCCTTTTTATTACTCATTTTCTTTTTAAGTTTTATTGACTGCTTTTTATCTTAACTATATGTCTTTACATGCTGCAATCATAATGCACGGTAATGGTATTAATATTTTATAGAATCGGTATTTATGGTCCTTTATTTAGAAACAATGCCGTGGGTCTGCAGATATCTGGGCCTGTCTGGAATGGTGCCCTCCAAATAATGATAAATTACTCGTGCAGTATGCCATTTGCTAATTATATCCATGATTTACTGCAGAGCAAGACTTAAATCATTCATTTCAGTCTTGCGTAACAGTGCCATAAAATTTTTAGGTTTAAAAATGGTTTCCATGTGTATAATTTAAACAAATTTCAGAGCTATTGTATACACAAAATATTGCAACCACCCATTTGTTACATACTTGGTCTTTTTAAACTTCTACTTTTAATGATCACTGTGGTTGAAATTATTATGCTTAATTTTCATAATCATAGCTTTTAAATCTACAGCCGTTCTCACATGTTAGATAAAGAAAAAGATAGCTAATTGTGTGTAGATAGTATGTCATTCCTGAATAGTCCCAAATGGTACAAAATCATTAAAAAAGCTTAAGAGTACGAATTATTCTTCTATTAAAAAACAGTTGTTCTCTAACTAATTATTAGTTTGAGCGGCTTTGTTTCAAAGAACAAATGTTGATCCTTCTAGCCTTGCTCAGCACACCAAAATGAGATAAACACTCTTTTTTTTTTTCTTTTCTCCTACCGAAATCTTGCAGGTGAGAAACCGTACAAGTGTCCGCACTGTGACTACGCCGGCACCCAGTCAGCGTCCTTGAAATACCACTTAGAGCGACACCATCGGGAGCGGCAGAATGGAGCGGGGCCCCTGTCCGGACAGCCCCCCAACCAAGACCACAAGGATGAGATGTCCAGCAAAGCTTCTTTGTTTATCAGGCCAGACATCCTGAGGGGGGCCTTTAAGGGTCTCCCCGGGATCGACTTCAGAGGCGGCCCTGCCTCCCAGCAGTGGGCGTCAGGAGCGCTGTCATCTGGAGATCACTCGGGCCAGGCCACCGGCATGTCTGCGGAGGCTCCGGCAGACGCCCTGAAAGGGGCTGACCTTCCCTCCAAAAGCTCTCACTTCTCCGAGATTGGAAGAGCCTATCAGAGCATCGTGGGCAACGGTGTCAACTTCCAAGGGTCCTTGCAGGCTTTCATGGACAGCTTTGTCCTCGGCTCCTTGAAGAAGGACAAGGACATGAAGGACAAAGCCCTGTCTGACCCCCCTTCCATGAAAGTCCACGGGGCGGACGGGGGCGAGGAGAAACCCAGCGGTAAGTCCTCCCAGAGGAAGTCGGAGAAATCCCAGTACGAGCCCCTGGACCTGTCTGTGCGGCCGGATGCCACCTCCCTCCCAGGCTCCTCGGTGACCATGCAGGACAGCATCGCGTGGCATGGCTGCCTGTTCTGCGCTTTCACGACATCCTCGATGGAGCTGATGGCCTTGCATCTCCAGGCCAACCACCTGGGCAAAGCGAAACGCAAAGATAACACCGCGGCGGGGACAGTTAACTGCAAAGACCCAGGCCGGGAGGTGGGGAAGATGTCGCTGCTGCCCTCGGTGCAGTCCAACAAAGAGCTGGGCCTTTCCGCTATGATCGGCTCTCTGGACTCTACTTCTGAGAAGATGGCCCAAGGACAGATGAAAGAGACGCTGGGGGAGCAGAGGGGCGGCTCGTGGCCCAGCCACATGGACCCTGCCTTTTGTAACTTCCCATCAGACTTCTACAAGCAGTTTGGGGTCTACCCGGGCGTGGTTGGCTCTGGAGCCTCTAGCTCCTGCCCCAACAAGGAGCCGGACGGGAAGGTCCACTCTGAAGACGACGCCCCCATCCTGATCCCCGAAGCCACCAGTAAGAGCACTGCCGACGACCTCTCCGATATCGCCTCCTCCGAGGACATGGACTCCTCCAAGGGAGAAAACAATGAGGAAGAGGATATTGACACTGAACCAGAAATGATGAGCAAACCACTGTCTTCCCTCTGCAAGGACAGCAGCAGCGACGGCGGGGACAGCCTGCTGCCCGCAGGCGCCCCCCAGCCCGTCCAGGGACTGGTCTCACCTTTGCCCCAAGCGTCTGAGAAGCAGTGGCACACGAGCCCAGGCCTTCTTCCAGCCCAGGACCCCTCAGCAGGCCTGCCAAAGCCAGAGCGGGGGCCCCCGGGCCTGGAGAAGCCGGTGAACATGCTGTCGGTCCTCAGGGCCTACAGCTCTGAGGGCTTAGCAGCCTTTAATGGACTCGCCAGTAGCACGGCAAATTCTGGATGTGTCAAGAGGCCAGACTTGTGTGGTAAGTTTTAGAATCCTCTTCCTATAGTTCATTTCCCAAAAACATCAGTACTAAATTGTGCATTTAAAAAAAAAATGGGGTAGACTTTATCCGTTAGCAAATTTTGAAACTCAATATTTAAAAACCAACCAGACAAACCCAGTGCTGTATGTGTATGCAATGTAGACAATCATAAAAGTCGATTTCATTTAGAAGTTTGAGACTTTTGTGTATGCAGTTTGCATTACAATGCTCTAAAATGCCTGCCCAGAAGGCGTGGAAAAGGGGGTGGTGTCTCTCCATGGGAACTGCTCCCATTTGATCTCCCATAACTGCAAGGAGGGTGGGGTGGGGGGGAGGCAGGAATAAGACCAAAAACAAACACACACAAAAAGAGACATGGTAACTTGCAAACTTTTCAGTCTTTTCACCTTACGCAAAAGATACCTAAAGACCGTTCCTTACTGCTTTGCTAAGCCAAATCTGCTTCCTTAAACTTTTCTTTTTATTGACTTTAGAGGATGCTAAAATCATATCACACTAACCACAGTCTAGGAATAAAGCAACCCTCTCTCCACATGGGGAGACAGTGTCGGGCTGTTTGTGGTTCATCTTTAGACAAACCAAATGGCAGTGACCGTGACTTTGGCCATCTGTTGCCTCCTGTCCGTCTCCTGTTCACCTGTCTGTCTGTCGTTCTAACAAGAAATGTGCACTGTGAAGTCTCTGATTAGCGCTGTTGTGACCCTGTGTTGTGTCTTGGGTTTATGCGTGTCTGACCCTGTAGCACCCTGGCCCCTGTTTATCTCCGTAAGGAAAATGGTTACCCCAAAGCCATTCCAGACTTTGAAATGTCATCAGGAATTTGAAGCCTCCAGTTAGAGAGAATGAATGCTGGGGCAGGCAGGAAGGATGCAAGTTCTTCTCGTGATACCCAGATATTCATATTTGAAAACCTTTCTCCAAAGAGCAGCTTGGTTTATTATTCCCTTTGAAATGGGCCCAAGTCTCCCCTACTGTGGACAAATGACCACCATACCTTTCCGTCTCCAATTTATGAATGGATTTCTGTAATTTTACTTCGCCTGCTGATAGAAGGAAGGGGACCCAGGGGGCCAGCGGAGGGGACTGTTTCTGCCCCTCCATGTCCTAATGTTCCTGCTAGCACAGGGCAAGATTCAGGAAGCCAGACTCCGGGTTCACTGCCGAGATTGATGTACTTCTCTTTCCCTAATTCCCTAAGAACTGGATCAAGCAGTCAGAAATATTTTTTAAATTGTCAAAAATCACTAAATGGATTCTTGACAGCTCAAAAAAAAATATTGACAGTTCCCTATGCCGAATGACTCACAAGGCCCCATTAGCCACTACCCCCAGGTCTATTTTTAGCCACTCACAACTCATTACTTTTGAAGCTGTTAAAAACAATATTTAAAAGAAGAGACGGGTTTTATGTTCCCTTTTCTTCTGGGGGAGCAATGTTTAAATCTTCTGTTTATTTTTTTTTTTTTTTTTTGTCCTCATTTTAAGTTTGCGGTCGGGGGTGGTTTCTTTTTTATCGTTGTTTAGAGTTGTTTTTTTTTTAATTTTTTATAGTCTATTTTCAGTTCTTTCAACTACCTACATAGGACTGTAGTTCTTGCCAGGAATCCATGCGTCAGAAAAGATCAAAACCTGGCATGTTCAGAAGCTCATTATTATTGAAATGAGCTCATATTAACATTCCCATCTTCCTATCAGTGCTGAAGGAGGGCTGCCGGCCTCAAGGAGGCCGGCCCAGTTGTGTCCTTTACACCAGGCGAGGGTGGATGGGCAGGTAACATCAGGCGCTGGCTGGGGCTCGGGAACCCTTTCTGTCTTAGCTTCCTGCTCTTAGCAGCTTCTCACCCTTTCCCTGAATAGCAGTTCACAACACTGCCCGACATTTCTAGGGTATGTGCAGAAAACTCGGTGGGATCAACCGTTCAGACACCAGGCAGGAGCCCTGGAGTGCAAGGTCCGGCCAGCCAGGCTGGACGGCATCCTGGTTGTCTCCTTCCCCAGCAGAAGGTTCGGGCCCCTCTGTCTCCCCTTCCATTCGTGGTAAGATGCCTAAAGCAGCTCTGGCCTATTTTTAGAGAGTGGGGGTTGTGCGTTTCATTTGGCCGTACTTGTTCCACACCCTCTGACTTTAGCGTGGAAGCAGGCAGGAGAGGGCCTTCCCTGACCTTACATTTGCTTGGGGAAAGGGGTGGGGGCACTGCCCACCTGCCTGTAGGATGGGTCTCATCCTGTCTGGGTCTCCTACAATCCTCTTCTCATCTTCTTCTTCTTCTTTTCTTTTTTTTTTTAATAGTCCTGTTTACTCTCTTGTTAGAATCACAAGTAGCACACATGAGAGTTGTGAGTTCAACCCCCCACCTGCTCCCTTTGCGAGGGCAGAAGTCATACTGACCCAGGGGGTGAAATATTCCCAGTGTGCGTCCCTTTCACTGCTCCACTCGCAGTGGACATGGTTTCTAAACTGGTCTCCCAGGTTGATCGCTGGTTCTCCCTAAGAAGCTGGGCTTTGCCAAACCAAAGTATTATTCCTATGCTTCTCATCTCAGAGTTTGGGGTCTTATTTTGTCTGGTTAGAAAATCCCAGTCCCCACTGTGATGACCCTGTCAGGAGGTTTGTTGGAAGAGCTAATGTCCTTCTGTTTCCTATGGAAGAACTCTATTCTTATGGGGTGTATGGGTGTTTGAAGAAGTATCAGAAATCCTTGTTGAAACCCGGCAGACTCTCGACAGATGTCAGCAGCTCCTCTGACAAGAGTTGGAGAGGCTGGGGTCTCCCCCTAAGTCTGTGGGTGATCACTCACGTTGAAGGCGGTATTCTCAGGCGCTCCCCTGATTTCTGTGTGCCTGCTCCCTAACTTTTAAAATTCTAGCCCTAAATTCCTTTGTATCACAGACCCAGGGTCCCGACTGATGTGCTCGTTCTCAGCCAATGCATTTATGAATCTGAGGCAGAAGAAAGAGCCCACCAGGGCTGAGGCTGGCCCTGCCCATTGGGTAGAGAGCAGTGCATCACACGTGCCAGTGTTGAGAGCTTGGGTGTACACAACCTAAATTTCCTTCCACAGAGGACAGCACACTAGCCCGTCACAGGCACGGTGAGGAAGACATTGGGCTGTCCTGGATTACGCTGGAGGACTTGCATTGTCCCCTCTGGAGTGGGAAAGGTCCAGCTGTGGGTCTGATCTCGTGCCATAAAATGCCACTCTAATCCGAGCCTCCCTTTCTTGAGGTGACATCCAGCCTCCAGGCGTGGCTTGTGTTTCTTTATTCTTTCTTCTGTGAACAAGGGCTCTCCAGCGCCCTGGCAGATGTGACCTTGGTTTTATGAATGGGGCAGGCTTCACCTGAGTATTTAAATTGGCGTGGGGTTGGGGAGCAGCACTGGCGTTCCCCTGTAAGGTGAGGCAGACAAGCTTTGTGTCTAGACAGAGAAATTCTCATGGAATGGTTGGGTCAGGGTATAGCTTGGCAATCAGCAGAGCATGAAGGAGACAGGGTTCCCTGAGGACGAGCGCCCAGGCTGGTCTGCACAGCACCGTGGGGCTGGCTAGAGGGAAAGGCTGAAGAGGCTGTTGCGTTGTGGAGTTTGGGGATTTGACAGTGACTGGGTGGCCCTCCCTCTTGCCTTTCAAACCTGAGACAGAGGGCCAGAGTGAGGGGTTGTGGCCTGTTGAGTCTCACAAGTGTGTTTTGTCCTTCACCGAGCCTGGGGTGGGGATATAGAAGAGTTAAGGTCAGAGGAGGGAAAGGTGGTAAGGAGAGGACAGTCCCCTGTGTCCTCAGGACCTCAGCTCTGCGGTCAGTGCCGTTCAGGGAAGCCCAGCTGAGCCGGAGGGACCTATCAGCATGTTGACCGTGGGGGGCTCCAGGCCCTGTGTGCTGTGGCTGCCAGAGCGAGTGACCCCCTCGGGCCTGGGGAAAGCCGGTGAGACAGCACAGCCACTCCTAGTGGGGGCCCAGCTTTCCCAGTCTGTCATTCTCGGGTTCTGGGGAGACCTTCCCTACCCACATTTTGCCTGAGACAGTGGAATACAGTCCTCTGAGCTTCCACAGCAGTGAGAGAATTGGGTCCCGTCCCCTCCTAAACAGACCCCGCTGCTGGCATTTCTTCAACACATGTGTGGTGAATGGACCAGGATGGTCAGGCCGAACTCTCTCAAAGTTGACGTCTGTCTCCCACAAACCTTGTTGACTTCTCTGCATAGGCGATCTGGAAGCAGTCACTGTTTTACCCGCTAATTGGTCTGAAGCAGGGGGTGGCAGGTGTCTTCTTGAAGAGTCAGAGAGTAAAGATGTGAGGCTGCTGGGTCGTGTGGTCTCTGCCACAGCCACTCAAATCTGGGAAGGAGCCTCGAGGAGCCACAGATGATATGTGGACAGACAGACGGACGCGGCTGTGTCCCCATACAACATTAGGTGTCAAAACCCATGCCTTGCTGGACTGGTCAGTCTGCCACACCCCACCCCTGTGTAAAGAAGTGTCTCCCATAGAGAAATGCAGAAGCTTGTTCTCTGTTGCCCCACTGGACAGATCAAATCTATTCCTATGGGGCAAGTGCTTAGGGCAGGAAATAAGTCCCGCTCTCTCCACCTTGACCAAGAAACATGGAGAATGTTGGTGTTCAGTTAGAGACCCCCAAGGAGCCAGGACTGGGCTGTGTGGACATGGTGAGGACCACAGGCTGTGATGTGTCGCCAAGGGCACTTGGAACCCTCCTGGTCTTGCAGAAGAGTCTGCAGGGTGGACCACAGAGTCCCAACCTGCAGAGAGCGTGGGAGTCGGGTAGGACTCACAGCCATGAGGCAGGGTGGTCAGCCTGGGTGTGTGGGAGACCCTGAGCTCCCACCGCAGGGGCCCTGCCTCTGTGCTGCCTTGCTGGGTGCAGAGCTAGACTAGCCATCATCCCTTCTCTTCTCCTCCGAGGATCTGTGGATTCTTGTGTAGATTGGCCCCGGAGACCGTGGGTGAAATGCCACTTTCCACCCATTTTCTTTGCTGATGACCAATTTGCCATTGGCCTCCAGGGTCCAGTCTGTCCCCAGTCATAGTTGAGTCCAGGGTCTGCTTAACTCTAGCGGGGAGGACCATTAGCCAATCATGAAGTCCAAGGGCAGAGCTTCTAATCCAAGTCACCACCCCATTCTGCCTGGCCTGCCTCTCTGGCTTCTCACAAGAGGCTGCAGAACTCTTCTCTTTGCCTCTGGTGGGACAAAGCATTTGTGTAGGACACCCCCAGGATCTCCTACAGAAAGCGGCACCCCTGGGCAGCCGTCCTCTGCCCCCGTGCACAGCCTTGCTGTGTGTGCACTGCGACTGGAGAAGAGGCAGCCCCCGTGCACAGCCTTGCTGTGTGTGCACCCCGCCTGCAGAAGAGGCAGCCCCTTTGGACGGCATCCCTCTGGGAACCCTCTAGCACTATTCTCCCCATCCCCTTCCCTCTTTTGAAATTAAGTGGGAATGCCACTGACGCGATGTCATTTGCACTGTGGGATGACAGGACTGTTGAGTGAAGACCATTGTATTTGCCAAATGGTCCACTCGTCATTTCAGAACAAACAAATGGATGGTGTCTGTGAGTCGGCAAACACTGGGGACATTTAGCCCTGCTTATGTGCCTTCCCTGTGCTGCGTCCTTTTGGCTCCAAAAGCTACTGTCGGAGTCAAGAGGGTCTCTGAAGCAGGAGAGAAGTCTGGTGGTATTCATCTGGTTGCCATGTCCGCATTCTCCTTATAGTGTATTATACCTGCTACCCAGGGCCAAACCGAGGTGGGAGGAGAGAGCAATAAAGGCCTTTGGTTAAAAAAAAATTCATTTCTGTATGGTGTGTGTCCCCCACACTGCCCACAAAGACGTGAAGTTGGGAGGGAGGAAGAGGATGTTGAGAGAAGAGGGCGCTGTTAGCACAGATCCCACGCCACTGGGAAACGCACGGTGTTCAAGCAGGACCAGCCACCACCGTCTAAAATAGGGACTGTGACCCCACTGGTGTCTCCATCTGGGTACAGGTACCCAGGTTTAAGCTTTGGCATCCATCTCCCTTCTTAAGCTGCTGAATCAGAGTGGTGGTTTGAACCGACAGCCATCTAAATACAAGCCGCATCTTAGCTGCTAAAGGAATCAAGTTTTTTTTCCTTCTTTCTTTTCTTTCTTTCTTTTTTTTTTTTTTTAATTTCAGATATTGTGTGCAAGGCCCAGGTTTCAAATAAGTAGTAATTATCTCCTATTACTTAGCACTGCTCAACAGCACCTCTCCGCCTAATTGCCAACCTGCTCTAATCAGGCAGACTATTCTTGCTTTAGCCAGAGATGGAAGGACCAAATTTCATAAATATTGCTTTATTGCCATTATTCCATTAAACAATTAAGGGATGTGGCCCTACCCTTTGCCTTCCCATGCCTGTCCCCCAAATGGTTTCTGGATTGTTTAATGAATCTGCGCATTTTCTTACAGGTAAGTGATACCCCCGTCCTAGTCGGTCTATCTGGACTTGCCCTTGTCTGTTCGTGGTCCTCGGTGATTACCTGCAGCTTGTTAATCGTGTAAAGTCAAGAGAAGAATGTATACACATATGTGTGTTGAATAAATAATTACTGCTGGCATAGGTATGTGTATACACACGGCACACCAACCCACAGTATATATAGCAGAGAATCGGAGGCTAAAAATACGGCCCCATATGTTCTTCTATTAGGCGTGGATTGTAGAGGCTTAGGAGCTTGAACGGGAGAGAGCATTCCCTCAAAGTCATAAATCCCTAGTGACAAGTGCGGTTGGGTCACTGGCCCCTTCACCTGTGGAAAAACCTGGCCGGGGGGATGACGGGGGCTGCTCCACCAGCTCTCCTGAGCTTCCAGGGGTGGGCCCGTCCGCAACCCGCCCGTGTCTGGTCGTCCTGAACTTTGTAACACGTTAAAGAATTCAGAAAAAGTGCAGTAATTCTCTTTCTCCATAGTATTTAAGCAGAAATATTGCTAGTTTAATATTGTGTCAGGTCGTTCTATTAACCAGGAACAGATGACAATAAAAACCCCACCTTGACATCCGCGGTTTAAAAAATGGCGACGGGAGAAGCACACTGTGTAAACCTGTTGGGGGTTATCGTGCGCTTTGGACTAGAGTGTTGTTGAAGTAATTAGAAGACGTGTTAAGGTGTTCCTGGGAACGAAAGCATGTGAGTTATAATCATTGTAGCATTCTGAATAAGTGTCAAACTATATCTTTAAGTGTGTTGTATGCTGAGTTACAAGTTAGGTCATTTATGAATGGAATGTAAAAAAATAATACTTAAAATGCTTCAATAACTTATCTTGGTATTGCTAATAAAAAAAAAGCTGTGAAACATTAGTGCAGTTTTGAGTCATTATGTTAATTCCTTCCACAACACCCTTCACCCCCGACATTCTTCCCTCTGGTGGGAGCCCGAACGGGACACCGGGGACGCCATGGACACTGCTTCTGGGAGAGATTGTTGCAATTTTCCTTCTGACTAGGGCCCTATAGGAGAGAATTCAAGGGCCCTCCCAGTTTGGGGAGACAGGGGTGGGGGGCAGGGCCGGCCACACAGGCCCATCTCTCCCTACGAGTGACTTGCTGGAGTCTAGGCCACACAACCACACATGTGACCTTGGCTTAGGGGGACTTGGGCAGGGAGCGTGTAGGCCACCATACTCGTCCCAGATGTGGAAAGGCGGCGGCTGCTGCCCAGCCTCTCTGCAGCAAGCCTTAACATTTTCTTTTCATCTCGTGAAGGGTCGTTTTTGTTGGAAGGAGCTTGGGATTAGTGGCGTTTGAGGGTGGTTTTGTTCTGCTGGGACGTTGGGGGTTGTGCCTCTGTTTGTTGCTGCAGGCTCTAGCCTGTTCTTCCACCCACCTTGCCTCCTGCTGGGGAGAGAGAGGTGTGCGCAGGAATGAAGGATTTTGCTTTTCGGGTGTGTTGCTTGGTTTTGCTGCCCATGAGCTGGGCTTACAGTCCTGCCATCCCAACGGCTTTTCCAAACTTCTTTGCTTGGGTGTGTTTTACAAACATTCACATTTTGTGTCCCTCCCCACTCTCTGTCTAATTGATCCTTGGGGTAGCGGCACAGAATCTGAAGCCCCAAGTCTGTTTCCCATGCCTCCCAATGAAGAAAGTATTCCGTGGATAGCAAGGGAATGGAATGGAAGTCCGGAAATGCCCGTTGTAAGTGACCACCCTGGCCTTATCAACAGGATGCCTGCCTCCCTTTGATGGGTTGAAACTTTTGACCCCAGAAGTCGCAGCATGGCATTAGATTGTCTCTCATTTGAGAGAAGAGGTTAAGAGTGAGAGATTCTGCGTCAGAGAAGCTGTGATGAACGCCCCACATGGAAAAGGCCCTTTAAGAAAGCCGCCAGTTTTCCCAGTGCCCAGAGTCTACAGCTGGTGCCCAGTTCTTCCCATAGGAAGCTGAGGACACACTGTGGATTCCAAAGGACAATGTGACAGGTCTTTAAAAGGCTAGCAAAGGTAACGTGAATGACCCCGGCCTCCAGCCCTTGGTGCACATGGCCACACCCAAGCAGGGCTAGTCTCTACCCTCACCGTACAGCCTGAGCTTGCACAGAAAGAAGGACTCTGGGAGGGTTTTGTCTTTATTTCCAGCATCCCTTGAGTCTGGAAAACAGCCCCAAAGGGAAGTGAGGTGAACATGGAGAGAGAACTCATCTAAGCCTTTTCTTGGGTCCTCTGTCCAGCAGGTTGTCCCTGGCATTGCTGGTCACTTACAGTCCCTTTGCACACTCCCTGAAGCCCTTACAGACACCACAGCACCTGCTGGCCTCATCAGTCTGCCCAGGATGGGGCTCAGGGGGTCCCCATGCAGCCGGTGGGGCCGGGCTCAAAGTAGGGAAGGAAGAAGCTGCAGAAGGGAGCAGATCACCATGGGCCCTCGTTCTGACGGCGGCAAAGGCTCCCCGGAGCCCTGTGTTCAGAAGTCTGCCGTTCTCCCTTCCTTCCTGGAGGGTCCGATTCCCCTAACGGAGCCTCCAAGCTGGAGGACTCGGAAGCATCTCCACTCCCACAGTGGAGGGTAGCTCCTACAGACATAACTTTTCAAGCTTCCAGGAGATATTTGTAGGTTCTCATTCTCCCATTCTCCAGCCTGCTCCCCCCACCTCTCATTTCAGGGTTCCAACCATCCCCTGCTTCCCACCCACTTCCTTCCCCTTCCCACCAACTGAGAGTTCTTGGAAATATCCCGCCTGCAGCCTGCAGGGGAGGGGGGGTGCTGGGAGGATTGGCCCTCTGGAATGAGCCATCTCACTCTCACAGCCCTGCCCCAGGGCTGGAAACTCTGCTTCCTACAGAATCCTGCCCCCAAGGCTGCCACCTATCCCCACGTGGGATTAGAAGGGGCCTGTCCATTTGGACCTGGAGGTGGGGCACACACGAAGGTCAGCTGTTAGATCTGCACTTAGCCCTATAACATGGATTCACCAGGCTGGAGTGGAGAAGAGGCGCCCCTTGTGTAAGAGACACCCCTTGTGTAAGAGACGCCCCTTGTGTAAGAGACGCCCCTTGTATACACAGCAGAGTTTCAAGGAGATATTTGTGACTTAAGATGGGACAGACCAGGCACTTTGCAGGAAGAGTCTTCAAATCCACTTCTTCTTTACACATGTTTGGAAATATGTCTGTTTTGATGATGTTTAGTTATTCCAGTGGGTGAAAACAAGGAATCTAAACTTTGGGAGACGCTCACTGCATAAGTACCGTTACTTTTTCTCAGAGAAACTTGAGGACGATTAAATCACATCCCCAAATGCACAGCAGTGTGTTGGCAATACCGTCTCTGCCTGCGCAGACTCAGGCTCGTGAGCAAACAATGTGCATTTTCAAGGCTAAAGTTGGGGAACTCGGCACAGCTCTTTCACTAGAAAAATAAAACAGAAACATCCATTTGTGCACCCCGACATCGGCTGGCCTCACGGGGGATCGTGTCTGGTGCTGTCTGTGGAGCTGACCAGACACACCCATGTAATGGTAATTCCCTGCTCACAAGGTTAAGTTTTCTTTTTGAACTTCTGTTATTGTCAAATTAACATAATATACTCTCAATTATCCACATAAAAGGAGAAAGGCTTTGCCGCACAGGCAAAGCAAACTTGCAATTAATTTATCGAATTATTGCTCTTTTCATGTGATAGACAAGCTGCTTCTCTGAGTCGAGTGCTTGGGTACGGCTGAGGCTGATCACAGGACGGGGCGCTGTGAGGTGTCCCTTGCACCTGGGCACGGGCCCGAGGTGGACGTTTCACTGGGCTGCACACAGGGCTCAGTGGGTGACGAGGGGTCCACGCTATGTTGAGCTCTGCCTTGTCAAGCAGCAGGGTCATTAACTTCTCAGCCACCTCAGACTCCTGGGGGCCTAGTTGGAGTCTCCCTAAAGCAGGTCCTGAGATGAGGAATGGGGTGCAGCTGGTCCATGTGGGAGGCAATCCCAGGAAGCACGAGTGAGTGAGTGGGGAAGGGAGACAGAAGGCAGGAGAGAGTCAGCACAGGTGTGTTCATGAGACAACCATCTGCGGAGGGACGGGGGGCTCCGTCCTTCAGGGACCATCTAAGATGCTGTGTGCAGTTCCCCCTCGAACTCTTCCTCTGAGGGCTGAAGAAGCTGAGCTGTTTACCCCCCAACTCAGCATCTCCCAGGAGTCGAGGGTCACTCCAGCCCACCTGATGGCCAAGCATTCTTTTCATGGCCACAGAAAGGCGTCAGGCTGAGAGAAATGTGAGGGCCCCCCATGTGCCAAGTGACCAGGAGGGAAGCGTCCGCTGCAGGTGGGAGGGAACCCTTTGGCCCAAAACGTTTTACACCCTCCTGGGTCCACTGCGGAAGGTCACAAATCTGCCAGAGCTAGGGAAGAGAACAGATGTGCATTCCCTGGTTCACTCGTGGGAAATGACCTACACATTGTAAATACTGAGAAACCACAGCCTCTCAGCTATAGACAGGCGCACAGGAGGCGGGCTGGGAGCTGGGGTGGGGATCAGGAGACCAGGTGTCCAGGCAGCATCTGTGCTCCAGGGAGCTGAGGCATCTCATTCCTCTTCCCTGGGCTCTTTCCTTATCAGCGGAAGGAGCAACAGCCTGGAGGTGCTCTCAGCACCCTCTACAGCCCCCACTGCTCTTCTAGCCTTGATTTCCTGACTTCCTTTTGGGGACCCTGTCACTCCTAGGGGTCCCCGGATACAGAGCCCCACTGCGGTTTCCACAAACACGTGAGCTTGTGAGATTTCATTCTGGGCGAGACCACCTACCACGGAGCATGCGAATACCGGCCTTATCCTGAAGATACTTTCATGAAGTGCTAAGGAGACCGTTGAGGAATTCCTCTTTTGATTCTAGATCTCAGTCAAAATAGGAAAAAGGGAAAAGAAGGGCCTGATGAGCCTGGGTCTTCACCTTCATGGAAGTACAAGGGAAACTTGATTCGACCTTTTTTCCTTTTATTTTTTAATCTCTGTGTTCACAAGGAGCCTGAGGAGATGCTGTTGTCTGAGATGATTAAGGTTCCTTCAAACACTGTACAGACACCCACCTGCTCAACCAGTGTGCCCCTCTTGGACATGGATACCTACACACTCACTGGTGATCCCTAGAGGGAGGGAACACGGGTACCCAGAAACACAAAAGGGGGCTCAGGCATCCATGTTGCTTGCCCGGGTGTGGAAGTAGCTCCCTTGTTCACTTTTGTGTCTGTGACGTCTCCACCTGCCATCCTCAGGTTCCCTCGGCCACTCAAAATCACTTTCGGCTAGACCACTCCCCTGGTTTGGGGGTGATCTATGCTGTCTCCCCTTGCAAAGCCCTGGAGTCCTTGGCTTTTTCTCTTTTAATTGAGTGTCTTGTCATAGCCACGTCTGGACAGAATTGCCTGGGCATTGTCACCCACCCAAGGGGACACTGGTGTGCCCTTGAGAGAATAAAAGGAATGTGAATAACTGGGAAATCATCACGTGACCCTCATGTTAGATATTTTAGGGTTCCCGCCCCCTGCAGGCCTCATGCAGAGCACCCATGGAAACCCAGACCCCGCGGAGAAGGTGGGGAGTCAGGTGGGGTGTTAGGGAGCAAGGTGCCCCCCTTTCCAGTGTTACTCACCCCTGGAAGGCCTCTCAGGGGACCACCAGCCAAGATCCCTTCGGGCCCCTGGAGGGATCACATCTGGGGATCTACAGGGACCGCTCTGTGAGGATCTGTGAGCCCATTCCTGAGATGGCAAACGCACCCCTGTTGTCTCCCACTGAGCTATTTCTCCTATTTTCTAAAGGATTTATAGTTAAGAATTAAAAAAAAAAGTCTCTGGGGTCCATCAGTGTGAACAAGATTCTTGTACTAGTAGCTTTTGTGTTTCATTAAAACTTTGGGCCCCAAGTGTCATCTCTAAATTACACTCAGGGCAATTGTTTAATTTTAAATCACAAGTAGAACTTCCTTGAAGTCTTTGGGGCAAATGCCCCCACAAAGTGAATAATCAGCCACCTCTCCCTCCCCGGTGTTAAACCCGGGAGGTAATGCTGGGGGGCGGGTTGTGAAGCCCCCCATTCTTTATTGTGAAACTGGGTTCTTCAACAGGAGCTGCTGCTTGGTGAGGCAGTGACAGGGCCTGGGTCTGGCAGGCAGGCTGACCTCTGGGGCTGGAAGGTTCGGAGGGGGAGGCTTGTGGGTTGGGCCTGGGCATAAGGGACCCTCCATTGAGCTCTCCCCAACCCAACAACCCCAGAGGGGGAGCCCACAGGCCTCGGAACCTCCAGACTGGACACCATTCCCACCATGTCCAGTGTCCCTGGGGCAGTGTGGGGCGGAGGGTGGCCAGGCCCAGGGACATGGGTTAGGGAGAAGGGAGGAGAGAGAACCATGGAGGGACCAGAGCTAAGAGGATGGGAAGGAAGAGGGGTGGAAGGCCAGAGGCAGAGATAAAGGGAGAAAAACACAGGTAAAGGGCAGGGGGGGAGAGGGGCAGGGCCAGAGAACTGCAGCCCTGGAGGATAAAATGAAAGGTAAGAGCCTGGGGTGCGGAGGGGGCACCCATCCTCAGTCCCAGCTTCTTGGGACCCTGAAGCAGGAGGATCCCTTGAGCCCAGGAGTTTGAGGTCAGCCTGGGCAATAAAGCAAGACCCTGGCTCTAAAAACAAATAAAATAATAAAGGAAAAGAATAATGATAGAGATTGCTTCCAGAGGAGAAGGAGAGTGGGAAAAAGGGGGGGGGGTGCAGAAGGAAAAAAAGAGAGAGAGAGAGAGAGAGAGAGAGAGAAAGGTACTTAGCCTGCTGGGCAGCAGAGGATGGGGCAGGGCTGTGGATGTGCTGGGTCCCCAGCTCCTGCGCTGGGCAGGGGAGAGGTGCTTGGTGGCTCTTCCTGAGAAAGTCCAGAGGCTGCTGCCGGTCAGGGGTCAGGCCAGCCGCTGAGCACAGCACCTGGCCCCGCCCGCCCAGCCTGGAGCCCCCCCATTCCTCCTCCTGCTTGCTCTCCCCACTGCTAGTTTCAGGGAGGAAATGCTGCAGCTTAATCAGAATTATTTACAAGATAATGGTCCATTGTTTGCACTAAGACAGATGTTGTCTGTGGGAACTTTGAGTTTTATGCTCTTTTCCCTGCTCTGACTTCGCAGAGTGCAGATGGGTTTGAAGTAATGTGAGTTATTATTCCCAGTATTGGAAATTTGGGGAAGCTTCTTCCTCCCAGCCTGGGCTCGGCTGGGCTACGGAGCAGGGGAGCAGGGCTGGCCCCAGCAGGCAGAGGTGGAGGATGGGCCCTGTGGTCCTCTGGCAGCCCCTCTGGCAGCCCCTCTGGCAGCCTGTGATTAAGAGGGTCTGGTTTCCTGAGGGGAGGGTCAGTGCAATGGCCTGGCCAGGTGGACAGGAAGGAGCTTGCAGTCACTGTTGACATCTCAAATGAGGGACAGAAGGAAAGATCAGTCCCTGTGGGGCTTGTGTAGAGTCTCCCCCCCTCCTGGTTTTTTTTCTTTTTGAGACAGTCTTACTCTGTCACCCTGGATAGAGTATCATGGCATCATAGCTCACAGCAAACTCGAACTCCTGTCTCAGCCTCCTGAGTAGCTGGGACTACAGGTGCCCACCACAATGCCTGGCCATAGTTTTTCTATTTTTAGAGATGGAGTCTCACTCTTGCTCAGGTTGGTCTTGAACTCATTGAGTTTAGCTGATCCTCCCTCCTTGGCCTCCCAGAGTGATGGGATTACAGGTGTGAGCCACTGCACCCAGCCTGTTTTAACTTACCACAGAGCTTCCCCTCTGCCTTTTGTGTTACTTTGAGACTCAGATGAGGGCTTATCCCTCTGTCCTTCCTTCTTCAAGGGTGAGGTTGGCCAAATGAACAACTGCCCTCCTGCTGACCAGAGGGGGTGGGGCTTGTTCTGACTGAGGAAGACCAGGATGGAGGGAAGACTCAGTGTGTTCCTGGACCTGCTCCTGGCCTCACCCTCAAGGCCAGCAGCCACCCTGAGGTTGGCTGTCTCCATGGGGAGCCCCTGAAGCCAGTCTACTCCTGGGTAACCAGACTCACCTCGTCATCAGAGCCCATTTTATGGACAGGAATACTGAGGCCGAGACATGTGAGCCAAGCAGCCCACAGTCTTTTCTTTTTTCTTTTTGTTTTTTCCCCACTCAATGGCAAATTCTTCCAGCTCCTCAAGTCATGACCTTCTCGCGATGGGGGTGGGGCCACCTGGTTGGCTGCAGGCAGGGCCTGGGAGTAGAGCTGCTGAGGGGAGTCAGAGAGGAGTCTACTGAGATGTGTCTGTCAGACGCCAAGCACCGATGGTAATAAATAAAATTGCTATTATTCATTAGCATCTGATCTGATAGCATCATGTACCAGAATGTATTAGCCACTGTGCTGTACCACTCTTCCAATGGATCGCATTCTAACTTCAGTGTGTGACCAAAAAAACAAACAAAATATCAAAGTAATCAGATAGCATAGAGTCACATTTAGATGCTGAAACCAATCAGTAATGGGAAAGAGGAAGCCATTTTTCTTTTAAAATTACTTATTTATTTTTGGATTGATAGAAGGGTCACTTTTACGACAACTAAGTAGAATCAGGCCGGCATTTGGACAGCTAGAAAGAAACTGGGATGGCCATCACTCCTAACCCTGCCCCAACCTTGGATGTCTGTAAGAAGTCACCTAGAAATTCAGTGATAACCCAGATACCATGTTCCACTCAAAGCCAGACAAGCCGGGGCATCTTGGCTGTACGGAGGTGACCGCTTCCCCCCAAACTCCCCGTGCCCCAGAAATGGCTGACTTTGTCTTAGCAGCAAGACCCCATTTTCTGAGCTCCCTCCTAAACATCCAGGTTTATTTTAAAATAAGAAATGCTTACAATATGCCCTATTCAAAGCCCCTTCTAAGTGATCATACAGATGATGTTCTTTCATTTAAGCCTCATAAAAACCCCATGACTTACATAGCTGTGATGTGATTACTGCCCTTCAAATATATGGCCGGATGGAGGCTCAGAGAAGCTGCTTGCTTGGCCTAAGGTCCAGCAAGCAAGTAAAGTTGCCGAGATTCAAGAAGGCCAGTGATCTCTGTGTGTGACCTCCCTGGTCAGTGGGGATACCTGCGTGTGACCTCCCTGGGCAGTACGGATCCCCATGTGTGACCTCCCTGGGCAGCGGGGATACCTGCGTGTGACCTCCCTGGGCAGTGGGGATCCCTATGTGACCTCCCTGGGCAATAGGGATCCCTGTGTGACCTCACTCGGCAGTGGGGATCCCTGGGTCTGACCTTCCTGGACAGTGGACATCCCTGGGTCTGACCTCCCTGGACAGTGGACATCCCTGGGTCTGACCACTCTGAGCAGTGGGGATCCCTGCATGTGACCTCCCTGGACAGTGGACATCCCTGGGTCTGACCTCCCTGGACAGTGGATATTCCTGGGTCTGACCACTCTGAGCAGTGGGGATCCCTGTGTGGGACCTCCCTGGACAGTGGACATCCCTGGGTCTGACCACCCTGGGCAGTGGGGATTCCCGTGTGTGGCCTCCTTAGATAGGGGGGATCCCTGGATCTGACCTCCCTGGACAGTGGGGATCCCTGGGTCTGACCTCCCTGGACAGTGGGGATCCCTATGTGTGACCTCCCTGGAGAGTGGGGATCCCTGGGTCTGACCTCCCTGTACAGTGGACATCCCTGGGTCTGACCACTCTGAGCAGTGGGGATCCCTGCGTGTGACCTCCCTGAGTAGTGGACATCCCTGGGTCTGACTCCCCTGGTCAGTGGGGATCCCTGTGTGTGACCTCCCTGGGCAGTGGAAATCCTCGAGTACTGGGCAGCGGGGATCCTTGTGTCTGGCCTCCCTGGACAGTGGACATCCCTGGCTATGGCCTCTTTGCTGCTTCACCTTGCTAGCACTTTCTCTTTTGCCTTTAATACTCATTTCAGAGACATCAACAGCAAACCAGCCAACTCACAGATAAATAAAAACAGGCTGCTCTCTGCACCCTGGAGCTCTGGGCCTCAGGAGAGATGGGGCCATTCCAGGGTGAGTCCCATCCCGGACAGACTCTGGCTTGCCACCTAGGTGCAGCCAGGACAGAACGCTGAGCAGGGGCACCAGGTGTGAGGCCTCGAACTTGCCACGTGTCCTGAGCAGGTCTCGTCCTGTCCTCTTAGCATCCTCACCTCTCTGGAAATGACAGCATCACAGCGACAATCTCACGATTCCTTCCCTCCCACATCTGTGAATCAATCATTCTCACGACTACATTTATTTAGTCATTTCCCAGCCTTGAGAAAAAAAAAAAAAAACCGTTATGTCTCCCCCACGAGCCCCTCCCGCCTGCGAGGCCTGCAGGAAACCTGACCCCTCACCTTCCAGTTGTTCCCCGAGGCCCAGGAGGGGGCAGAGAGGAGAGTGGGTGGCCCAGCCCCCACGGGTGCTGCAGGGGGCCTTGCCCCCAACCTGAGGGCAGCTGGGGTCAGACTAGGATAATATTTATCAACCTTATTCTCCTTGTGGCAAGCTCTGACCCAAACCCGGCGTCGCTGGAGATCCCAGATTATGTCTTTTAGGTCCCACAGAGCCGCTTCACATGGGCCCAATTACCTCTGTCAAGTGGGGGAAGGAGGTCCCCCTCGGTGGGTGGGATCTGAACTTGAGCTTTCCAGAGGTCAATGGCTGGCATCTTGGGCCCTTTGAGCCTGTCACTCCCCAATAGCCAGACCTTTTCTGTTAAAACTGTTTAAATTACAAACCAGTAATAAAAGGATCATATGTGTTTCCCACCGAACAGGTTCTTTAGGGCTATTATGATAATTAAAAGCATATGGTGCCTGTGCCAGGCGGAGGGAAGCCACAGATGTACAAATTAGGTATTATATAAGGGTTTTCTGCTTTTGCCCTTTTAGAAACGTCGGTCTGGAGAAGTTTAAGGAGATGAAATGGCAATCGCGCAGGTAGTAGGTAGCATTTTGGTTTTCGAATCGTTAAATATATAAACTTTCTTTTTTTTTTTTTCTAAGACATCGTAGGAATTAACAGCTCCTGGTCTGTGGAGCAGGTGAGAAGTGCACTCACAGGCTGGGAGGTGACAGGGAACAGGCGACATTTCCCACCTCACCAGCTCTCCAATGCCAGGCTATCTTTTGCATTTTTTATGACATTGTACCACACAGACAAAGGGGATTATATTTATTAAATATTGAATTATGTTACGATTGAATCAATGGGAGCAAAGATGAGATTTTCTTTACGTTCAACTTTTTACTTTTTAAAAGGCAAAGATGCAGGTATTGATGAGCCTAGATGAAGTCATTTGTTTTAATTTGAAATATGCAATTGATTTTGAAAAGGTGATAAATACTGCAAATAAAAAAAGAATGGGGGATCTCTGTGGCAGAGTCCCTATCAGTGGCTTTTCAGAGCATAGGTGCAGGGCAGGTCAAATCTGCTGAGTTCTTCCTGTTGAAGGGATGCTGGGCGGGCTGGGGACCCTGGCGACCTTCAGCCATGCTCCAGGGTAGCTGGGACGACAGGCTCTTCAGTCCTAATTCGTTGGTACCCCCAGTTAAGTGGGCAAGGACTAGGACTCTGTTCGCTACAGAAAACCCACTGGGCTGCTCTAAAGAGCAAGTGACGGGCATCCAGGTGGTGGGAGCGTGGCCTCCACCTGTCCTATCCTGCTTTTGGTCCCCCTCCTGGAGATAATGCACCTAGACCCAGAATCGCCAGCCCCATTCTGCAGCTTTTTCTCCTTCACCCGACGAGGCCGCGGCTGCAGGAGAAACTTAAGCAGAAAGCCAAGTGACTAATTGGTATGAAATAAATGAGCAGCGAATGCAAGTTACCTGAGTGCTCGGATAACCAGAGTTTGCTGAAACGTGGTATATAATGATTTAAATTGCCAGTAATGAATAGCGACAAGTTTTGTTCAACATGTTTTTATATAGAGGTATGTGCCATACATTTTTGAAGACCTTGGTTGAAGGCGGAAGTTCCTGCAACCAGAGATGCCCTTTCTGATGCTCCTAGCTGAGTTAGGGGCAGTCCGGCACCTCGGGAAAAGAGGCCTTGGACATGGGCTCCATGGCCGCATCCCTGCTGAAGTTGCCCTGTTCACGCTTCTCCTTTGCCTGCACCTTCTTCATGGGACAAAAGGTCCATCCACTTCCCTTCCCTCTGGAGGCTGTGACCAGACCTGCCTACCACTCTGCCTCCAGGTTAAGTGGCGTCACCAGCTTCCTCCTTGAGACTTGGGCAGGGTGGGGGGGGTGTCAATGCAGAGGAAGGCTCTTGAACCTTCTGTCTACAACATAGGAACTGCCCGGGGGGCTGTGTACAGCCACGGTTCTCAGCCAGGGGATTTTCTGGCAGGTGGAGGCCATGGGCTCTGCTACCCACCTGCAGAGCACAAGACAGCCCCAGCCCCACGGCCAGTAGTGCCACTGTTGAGACGTCCTTGGGGCACAGGCAGAGCCAGGGTCTTCTGTGAAATTCCAAGCTGGACACAGGGTGATAAGACAAGGAAAAGCTTGTTTTATCCCCCAGGTCATTCAGCTTGCTCCTGGACACCGCCCTTCGTCCCTGAGGTCCAAAGTCATGTCAGCTTTGGCCCTCGGGCCTTTAGGAAAAACTCTGCAGAACTCCTGGTGAGGTGGGGGGTATGAACTTTGAGCAGAGTCGCCCAGCACATTCCTGCCAACTCAAACTAAGCATGTGGGGTGTGCAGAGGGGAGCCAGCCCCCCTCGGGCTGAGTGACGGCAAGCCTGCAATGTTATTATTGTGCACGTAGGTATTACCACTTTAACTTTTACAGAGGTAAAATAACACCTTGTCACTCAGCGCAAGTACCAATCACAAAATGAATTAATTGTAATAACTGTTGTCAACGGAACAAAGGACTTGTTGCTTTCCTAAGCAGATTTCAGCGCCACTGAGAAGCGTGTACGCACGTTCCCATTGGGCAGGCCGGCAGAAACCAGTCAGAACATAATTGTATCTGTCTATCTCTTTACTTTGTTTTTAAGGGCTGAGGAATCGAGTTAAAAACCTATATTTTAAACATATCAATAAATATACCCCTTTTTGTGTCAGTGACGTCTCCTCAAAAAACATGGCGTCTCTAATGCCACGGAAATAGAACTCGCTGCCGACGGTAGGGAAGGAGGGCCAGCTGGAGAGGCTGCATGTTGACTCCAAGTCATGGAGGGAATTATGCCCCGTTACCCTCCCATCAAACACCCTCTCATTTCTGGAGTTATCAAAACATGTCCTGTGGGCGAGTGGTCAAGTGTCCTCCCGCTTCTCAAAGGAGGGCCAGTGGGCTCCTGCTGGGCGCACAGAGCCCTGACCGCCCCCACGTCGGCTCCCGGAGGCTTGTTTGCCACCAGGCTCTTTGCACTGTCTCATTTTCTCTCTCTCTCTTTTTCTTTTGGTTCTAGCTTTTTCACATGTTAGCACATTTTCCTCTTTCAGGAGCCCTGGCCGTGCTCTTCGAAGAAAAGAGCCGTCCCAGGGAGAAGGGGTGGGCTTCAGAGGCTGGGGGCCGGGCGGCTGTGGAGTTTAGGTCAAGCCGTGTCCTCCCCAGCAGAGGGGCAAGGTCATTCTGCTGGGGAGTCTCTGGAGTTGGGCGGTGACCTACTAGCAGAGGGTGGGATGACTTTGCAGGCCGCTCCGGGCTTTGATGAAGTTGGAAGTTGGGAATGTTTCTAGGGAGCTCCATGGGAGGGGCGTCCACCCCACAAGCTAAGTAAGGGATGAGATGGCCCAGGCCCTCTGCAGTGGACCTCATGAACCATGAGGTCCACTTTGTCCAACAGAGGATGGAAGCAGCTTGGGGAGAGGGTCTCCGGGCAGCGACCGACCATCAGCAGCAAAGGAGAGAAATGACTTTGAAGCCAGAAAAGAAGGGGTGCCTCTCTGTGCCCCGACACCTTCATTTTCCTCACTTTTCTCTCATCTGTGCCGATGTTCACCTCCTCTTGCTTCTCGGTTCCTTTGTCTGGTGTGATCCAAAATCCAGCTTCATCCCAGAGTCCCAGGCCTGTCTCTCCAGATGCACCAGCCTCTCCTGTTGGGCAGCTTGCTTTATTTTTAGAGCTCATTGAGGCCTAAATTGGGCCCTCCGTAATGAGATGAAAGAGTCTCAGACTATCAGAGCTAGCAGTAAACTTAGACATGCATTTGTGGGGGAGGACTCGCCCTTGGCTGCAGAATCTGAGACCAGGGTTGGTGCAGTGTTCAGGGGTCTGAGCTGGTCCCTCTAAAGACTGTCTACCTGCTGGGAACCTGCACCCTGGCAAGGGAGGTGTTTCTGAGGCTTGTCCCGGGGCAGTTTTGACCACAAAAGGGCTAGTCACTCCACCTCGTGGGTGAGAGGTTTAATGCGGTCCTGGCTCAAATGGGCTGTGCTTTCAGATTTGTGTGGTCACCTTTGGCTAGGACCAGGATTTGCAAAAGAATGATGACAAGAGATTTTCTCTGGACAGAAATCTCTTTTCCTGACGCTTCCTGAGGCTGGTTCTTCCCCGAGTGCAGCCTGTGGTGGGGAGGAGAGCCACCCATGCATGGCCCTGGGAGAGGGAACTCCAGGATGGTGGGTCACACTGAGCTTCCAGGTCCTGTCCCAAGAGCAGGCTGTATGGTGGGAGCACAAAAGAAGGGATTTCTGTGGGATACAAGGAGCGGAGGGCACAGGCGCCATGCTGATGGAGGCCTGTTCTGAGGACGCACTGTGGTTCCTCTGGCCTCTTCCCCCTGACTGCGCACTCCCCTCCACCAGCTCTGCTCTGAGGAATGAAGGAGCAGCAGTGTGTCCAGAGCTTCCAGAAAGGAGAGGGTTCTCTCGCAGGAATGGAATGCGGTTATCTGCCCCTTTACTTAGCACATAGGGAATTGTTCCAGAGAGTTGGGAGATGGCCGCCCACCAAGCAGTGGAGCGGGTAGTGAGAGGGTAGTCCTCGGGGGGCTAACGTCTCTGGGAACACTGACAACAAACAAGTACATAACGTAGGCTCAGCCTGGTGAGCAGGTGACATGAACGTGTAGCAGGTTGAAGGCAAGAGCACAACACCCAAGGTCAGCCTCAAACACCCCAAGGTCGGAAGGGAGGGCCTTTCGGGGTTGGGGGTGGTCAGTGGAGAGAACTTGAGTGAGGAATGGGAACACGCATGCAGAGATTTGGGGGTGCATATCCCAAGGAGAGGGGCCAGCACAGACAAAGACCCTGGCACAGGAATGGAGCAGAATGTCGGGGGCCTCCTTGGTCCCAGGACGCAGGGCTCGTTCCAGCCTGGTTCCAAGGCTTCCCCAGACGTCAGTATTTCATCCCAGTGTCTCGGAGGCTCTCAGTGGTCAAGAGCGCCAGCAGTGGGACCATTTTTTTTTTCCATTTTAAAGATGGGAAAACTGAATCTCAGAGAGAAAATAATGGCATTCATTACTGGTGGTTCGTGACAGCAGAAGGCGGGATTAGGTACCCAGAGCTTCCAGATGTCTCTGATGCTCCCTTTGAGGCTGACCAGCCACGCTGTCAGTTTCTTGGGTCCAGAGGAGGCACCAGGACTCTGGTATCTGCACACTAACCCCATTACCGGTCACCTGATCTCAGGAACGGGACACCACAGGAAATACAGCCAATCCTCAGCTCCCCCAAGACAAGGCTCTCTCATCTTCACAGACCAAGGCTCCCCTGACAGAGCCTTTCTGGGAACTACCCCTGCCCAGTGTCCCTTGTAGGTACTGCACAGATAGGGACGGAGCTGGTCAGGACTCTCAGAGGTCACACTCCACAAAGTCCCCTGGAGAGCATGGCCAATCGCTCAGAAGACTGAATCCAGCCTCCCTGGAGAAAGGAAGATTGCTACTCAGACCAGCCTGTGGCCGTGACCTCCCACCCCATGCTGACCAGGCCAGCCCCAGCTCCAGCCCCTCCTTGGCCCCTTCCAACACCGTGGCTGTGATCATAGGTCCTGCTACCTCAAGGGGAAGGGGGAGCCATTTCCAAGACTGAAAGCCCGTTCTCTTCTCGGGGAGAACTGCTTTCAGATGAGTAGCTATTTCCGTATTTCTGTGTGTGTGTGTGTGTGTGTTTGGTGTTTCTTCTCCCAGCTTGTTGTTACATTATTTGCATCCCAGGCCTTTCTGGCCTCCATGGAAAGCAAGAAGCAGCCCAGCTTTCCTATTAGCTGCCGCAGTATCTATTTCCTGATATTAAAAGGTAAAATCAGGAACTATAGCAACCTGAGAGAACCTAAGGTTGTCTCTCATTGTAACGATGACTGGAAAGGCTGCTTTTTTATTCCAGAACTACCTGTGATATTCTCCACCAGACAGGCTTTGCAGTGGGGTCAGAGGACCAGTATGATCGTGAACAAGGATGGGGGGACGAGACCCTTTAAGGCAGTGGTTCTCAACGTGTGGTCACCACCCCTTTGTAACAGTGAAAATACATGGTGGCATTAGGAAGGTTGAGAACCACTGCTTTAAGGAAAGGGGCAAGGTGGATTCCTCTGCAAAACAAGGGCCCAGAGGACTGACTCCCAAGCCCACCACCTTCTGCTTCTAGGCTGCACCTTGCATCAGGGAGGCTGGCCTGGGCTACACCCAGGGTGTGCTCAGCATGGACAGCTGGTCACAGTAGCAATGACCTGGTCCCTTTGCTACTGCCCAAAGCTGAGCCAAAGACTGTGACTTCAGTAGCAAGAGGAGGATTCAGGTTGGACATGGAGTGGTCACTGGGCCCTCCTGGTGTCCAGCTGGTCCTGGGCTCTCCCTACATGGGTACTTGGTTGGAAGTAGGTTGCTGTCCTTGACACCCTGTGGGCTCATGCTATGAAGCATTTATGCCTAGTCAGGCCATCCTGGGACAACCAAACTGAATGCGGGTGCTTTATCAGGGTCAAGTATATTTCTATGAATTTACAGACACATTTGTGTTATCAAATAAAACTTAAAACATAGGGCTGGGTGCAGTGGCTCACACCTCTAATCCCAGCACTCTGAGAGGCTGAGGCAGGTGGATTGCTTGGGCTGAGGAGTTCCAGACCGGCCTAAGCAAAAGACCCCATTTCTACTAAAAATAGAAAAACTAGCTGGGCATGGTGGTAGGTGCCTGTCGTCTCAGCTATTCAGGAAACTGAGGCAGGTGGATCACTGGAGCTCCAGAGTTTGAGGTTGCTATGAACTATGATGCCATAGCACTTTACTCAGGGCAACAAAGTGAGATTCTGTCTCAAAAATAAAATTAATTAATTGAATTAAGCTTAAAAATACTTCTAATTAATGGATTCCCCCCTTCTGGCTTCTGTTAAATCCTGCTGGACTCACCTTGAAGGGAGAAGGTGTAGATAGCATGGCTGGAGTTTAGTCCAGCGAGGCCCGTTGTTGAAGTGTGATAGCAGGGAGGCTGTGAGCTGTGGCTGGTCATCTGGGTTTGCCACCACAGGAGCGTGCCTACACTGGCACAGGTCTGCACTGGCTCACTGCTTATGCAGCCCCCACCCCTGCCCCTTGTGGTCTGTGTGGGGGAGGGGGGCGGCCTACTGAGTTAGTGGGAACGGTCAGGAGACACCCACAGCACAGCCCACTGTTTCCCAGGCTCAGCATTTATTATTTCACTCAGCAAATATTGATGGGACATCTCCCCTGCCCAGCTTCAGGTCGTGGAGGTCACAAACCAGCGGCCGCCCTGGGCCCCACAGCCTGTCCCCCTTTGCTCTGCCCCACTGGGCCCTTCCCACCACAGACAGCCCCTCCCGTGGGATAACAAGACGTCGCTGGCAGTGCTCAGAGCGGCTGGGCAGCTGGTCTGGGGACACCCCATCATGTCTGCATCCCCAGGATGGCCGTGTGCTCATCCAGGAGATATTCCCAGAGGGCTCCTGTGTGCCGTGCTCCTGTCTAGGCATTGGGGATCTGGCATCCCAGGAGAGAGACGGAGCTCCCTCCCTGTCCTCAGGGAATAGGTGGTGGGCAGCAGACACAGGAGGTAGCTAGGAGGTTGAAGGGTGAGGAGGCGGAGGAGAAACACGTGGCAAGTGACAGGCGTAGGGAGTGTAGGGCCTGCTCCCTGACCCAGGAGGACAGAGACGAGGTCTGGGAGGGTTTGAGCCAAGACTTGCGGGATGCTAGTGAGTGGGAGGGAGGAGCTGGGGAGCATGTGCAGCTGAGGGTGAAGCCAGGGCCAAGACCCTGAGGCCAAGGGCTTGCACAACTGGGAGAATAATGGAGAGAAAACGTGTCAGAGGGGGACAGGGAACAGCCCTCGGAGACAGACTCTGGCCAAGGCCAGCTCGGTGGGGCTTGTGCAGTCCGAGCTCCCAGGGGCCTCACATTTGGAAGGGTTCTGCGCTTTACTGAGAGGCTCTGCTGTGTCCATTTAGAAATTCTTAATCGTGTTTGGACCAAGGGCCATGCATTTAATCTGTAGGGGCCCCTGAGAGGAGGGGAAGCCTCTGGAGGGTGTGAGGTGATCTGGGGCCCAGCTGGATGCTGGGGTGCGGGCCTGGGACTGGGAAGGTGGGACTCAGTGGCAGGTCCTCACTGGGGTGTTTGTGGTGACAAGCCGAGTCACATAGGACAGTCCCCTCTGAGGCTGCATGTGTGACCTCCACCCCAGCCACAGCTTTGGGAAGATCTTCTACATCCTCCCAGGACTTTTCTCCTTCCTCTGACCTGGGTCCTCCTCCCCACCCCGCACGCCTGCCCTGACAGCTCAGGAGTCCCAGTGTCATAGTTTAACTCCAGTCTCTTCCTCGTCGTGTTCCTTCCTCCCAGCCTCCCAGGGAGCGTGGCCGCTGGCAGGCACCTGCAGGTAGCTCAGGCTGTCCTCCGGCAAGGCTGTTTCCAGGTCTGATGCTGTGGCCTAGTCAGCCAGGCTCTGTCCCTGGCAGTGGGGACCCGCTGCCCACACCATTCACACCCTCTCCTCCTTCCCTCTGTAACCACAGTGTAACCCCCAGGCTGGCTGCACGCAAGCCCTGTGGGGTTTTCTTCCTACACAGCTGCCTGGCCGCCTCTGGGGTGGGACTGCTTTTTGTCCCCCACCATGCTCTCAGCACCCAGCCGTCTTCCAAGGGCAGCTGTGAGACGAGAGATCTGGCCCTTTCTGGAGCATCTGGCCTCTTTAGGAAACAGCGCCCCAAGCCTGTGCGTTCCTGACTCAGTTTCCCCAATCACATGCTCCTCCCAGTGGCCCTTTAGATATGCCTCTGTTGCCTGGCTTTATTTGTTTGGCATTTTCGGTCTATTTTCTTTCTTAAATACCTTGATATGCTCTGCAGAGAGTATCTTGAAAAATAGCTTTTTGATTTGAATATGAAATGAAAAAAAAAATCACCAACTATTATTTATCACGTGCGCGTGTGTGTGTGTTTCCCGCCTTCATTTTAATACCCCATCTCTTCAATACCAAAATAGCCCACAAAGAAAAGCTTTAAAAAATTAGATGGGGGCGGACTGGCGGTGGTAGCGTAAATTTGCTTCCTGGCTTAGGTCCTGTATGCCAAGTTTTCGTCTGAATTACATATTTACAGCTGAGTTATAAACCCCTGAAAAACAGGATTTATCATGGAAACAGTGACACAACTTCACCCAGCCTGGTGTTCCTGGGGGCCGTGGTAATATACATGGCAGAGAAATCAGTTCATTAGTTAGTTATAAACAAAGGACAGAGATAGTAAATTAGAGTAGGTATTTTAGCCGTTTCCTATGTATTTATGACAGCAAAATATGCAGCTGCGTTTTATTCCTCGAGATAGTATTTAAGTATTTCAGATTTAAGGCGTGATGTTGGATATGACCACGGCGCATTTTTTCAGCTTTGTGCATTCCGGCTCTTCTGTAGTTTCGCTCGTGATATTTTCTCCCTTCTCTGTTGCTCATTAGAACAATGTTAAAAATCCATTTTCGTCTGATTAATAATAAAGCTGATCACATGTAACCTAATTTTCATTCAGTGCTGCCCCTGTCTGTGGAGTCATATACAAAGTGACCTTTGAATCGCCAGTGGACTCATAAAGTACAATAAGCACCATTGTCCTGTCAAAAATTGAAGATGTTTTACATCATTACAAAATTTAATGTTCCATCTTTTCAAATGTACTACTTTTCAAAGGCCACATTCCAATTGAAGCTCATTAAAATCAGACTCAAGTTTCCTGTGGTGGGGATGAAGAGAGTTTCACAGGCTATGGCAGGAAAATGAATCTCTCTTTTAAAACAGATATGGTTACATATTAGTTTTGAAAGGTACAGGGACGGGAGAGGCTCGGCTGCCGGCAACAGTGAAGCTTTTGTGCTGATAAATCCAATAACTGCCTCCCGGTTCCTTTTACTTCCCTCGCCCTGGATCCTATTTACTTATGAATAAATCAGCTCTCTAAATAAAATTGTTGTTTTAAAGTTCAGAGGTGGAATCTGGAGGGGTTTCTGGAGGAAAGCTTTAAAATCAGCCTAGCAATTTCAGATTTAAAAAAAAAAAAAGTTCTTCTGACTTGGGGAGACGTGGTTTTTCAGAAATTGAGTCACTCGAGGGGGGTTCTTGAGTTTGTGGGGGGAACTTGGCCAGATAAATGCCATGTTTTATCTGAGACCCGTCCTGGTCACCCTTTGGGATGGGACCCACTGTGAGACCTGGGGATTCTGAGTGTGGGCTGACGCCTGGCGTGGCAGAGGAGACCTCTCAAAGTCTCTCTGGGTTGTAGTTCTGGGTGTCTCAGCTGTTTCTTGCTGTATCTGAGCACCGAGACTGTGGCCAGTCTCCACTATCTCTCTGACATGAAGTTGTTGGGTTGTATGACATGGAGAATGAGTTTTCCCCACATGAGGCGGGGCTGATGGAACAGAATTGTTTACAAGTTCAAATCTTTACAGAACATTAAGGCGCAACCATTGAACTTCTGAAATATTGACCTCTTCAAGACACAGCTGGGTTAGAAAATTATCCATTTCTCAACAAGGTGATGATGAGTTGGGGCCTGACACTATTTGCTTTAGACTGGACACACAGACAGCGCCACTTACCAGACCCTTACTCAGAGGGAGCTTTTGTGTCTCACTATTAGGCTTTGGCATTTACTCAAAAGACAGTTCTCCAGGTTCTGGACAGGCCTGTGTGCACCTTAGTGCAGCATTGGAGAGTATGAAGCTTTAGCACCAACTAGAAGTGAGCCCGTGACCGTGGTCCAGCCGCTGAGCTTTGCTAAGCGGTGGGTCTCTCATGGAAATGGTAATGGTGTCCACCGGACATGACTGTGCAAGCAGGGTTATATATGGGAAGTCTTTAGCCCTGTGGCTGTGGCTTCATGAAGGATCTCTAAGTGTGGGGTACAGCGGCAGCTTTGGTCGCTGTGTTGGTGACATCTAGAAAATCACTAGCTCAGTTTCTTTCTTGGAGTGGAAGGATGGGCACACGGTTTGTCTCTGATTGCATGACTAGTAAGTGTGCTTTCCCCACTATAGCTGTAGCAGTGAGCTACTGCCCAGTAACAAATTTACTGGTTAAAACAACAGGTCTTTGGTCAGCTGGGTGATTCTATTGATCTAGGCTAGGCTCAGCTGATCTTTATATCTTTTTTTTTTTTGAGACAGAGTCTTACTCTGTCACCCTGGGTAGGGTGCTGTGGCATCACAGCTCACAGCAACTTCAAACTCCTGGGCTCAAGTGATCCTCCTACCTCAGCCTCCCAAGTAGCTGGGACTACAGGTGTACACCACCACACCTGGCTAGTTTTTGTATTTGTAGTAGAGATGGGGTCTTGCTTTTGCTCAGGCTGGTCTGGAACTCCTGAGCTTAGATGACCCACCCACCTCCACCTCCCAGAGTGCTGAGATCAAAGGCATGAGCCACCATGCCCGGCCAGCTTGGCCTACCTCAATGGACTTCCTCTTGCCTCTGTGGAAGGTCAGCTGGGGATGGGCTCATCTAGGATAGCTTTTGTGGTCTCTCATCCTCCAGCCAGTTAGCTGGGGCTACTCTCATGGCAGAGGCTCTTCTAACAGAGCAAATTGCAAATCACTAGCCCGTTTCTCTCTCTCTCTTCTTTTTTTAAGAGACAGGGTCACTGTCTGCCACCCAGGCTAGAATATAGTGGTGTGATCACAGCTCACTGTAACCTGAAACTCCTGGGCTCAAACAATCCTCCTGCCTCCACCCTCCAGCAGCAAGGTATACAGGTGTGTGCTAATTTTTTTTTAATTTTTACTTCCTATAGAGATGGGGTTCTTGCTATATTGCCCAGGGTCTCAAACTCTTGGCCTTAAGCAATATTCCCAACTCTGCCTCCCAGGGTGCTGGGATTAGTGGGGGTGATCCACTTGACTAAGCCCCCTTGCGTGATCCTATTGCCATTATCACACTTGTCCCACTGGCCAAAGTTACATGATCGCATCCAAGTTAGTGTGGAAAGAGGCCAGCAAAGGGCATGGATAAAGACAGCCATGGACATCATGGCCACAAGTGCAACTGATCTTTTTCGGTCTCCAGACCCCTGAGTGGTGTATGAGTGATGTGGCCGTGGTGTGGTCAGATTGAAACCAAATGCCTTAGAAGACACTGTGACCCCTTCGCTCTCAGGGCACCACCACAGTGAGATGCTACACTCTGTTTTTCTGGTAACTTCTGAGGCCTTCCCACTTTGCCACCACTGGACCCATCCCTCCCATGAGAGAAACATCCTTTCTTCTTTCTGCTGGCTGACACTTTTTAAAAAGGCTCTCTTCAAAGATTCTGTGGCTTCTCGACTTTGCTTGTTCCAGTTCCAAAGGCATATGGTTGGGATTGAGTGGACAACACCCCTGAGCCTGAAAGGCCCGGCCTCCATGCTCACCTCCCATCACCGGCCGCTGCATGACCCTCTGCTCCTGCCCTCCTGCCTGGGAGGCCCTTGCTCACCCAGTGACCTGGGCTTGACCGTGGATCCTTGCTCCCTTGGCTGCCACAGAGAGCCCTGGTTGAGAAGCCTTCTCTGCTGGGCCCCACCCTGAGCTCTGGTCCCCTGGTACTTTCTGGGTTTGCACTACAGGAAAGGGCCAGGGGTTAAGGCACCTAAAGTCTCTGTAGTGGGTCCCCAGAGTTCAGCTTCCCTGATGGACAGCAATGGATCTCTCAGGCCACAGGCAGTGGGCTCAGGGTAGGCTTTGCAGCAAAGGCAGTGGCAAATGTGTCTCAGGTTGGCCTGGTGGCTCCTGCCTATAATTCCAGCACTCTGGGAGTCTGAAGCAGGTAGATTGCCTGAGCTCAGGAGTTCAAGACAAGCTTGAGCAAGAGTAAGACCCTGTCTCTACTAAAAATAGAAAAACTAGCCCGGTATAGTGGCAGGTGTGTGCTGTCTCAGCTACTCAGGAGGCTGAGGCAGGAGGATAGCTTGAGCTCAAGTGTTTGAGGCTGCCGTGAGCTAGGATGATGCCAGAGCACTCTACCCATGGGAAAACAGGGTGAGACTTTGTCTCAAAAAAACCCCCAATAATACAAATAAACAGTAAAACAGTGTATCCACACCCTACAGCCTCCAGAGTGACAATGGCTGAGGTCCGGCTCCTCTTACTAGTTCCTTGGCTGAGCCTCAAACCTCTTTCTGCCTCGGTTTCCCAGTCCATGCCAGGAGGGAGGTTCTAGGTGATCCTTGGGCCTCAGCAACACTGATACTCATGGGATCTGTCAGGGGGAGATTTGGGGACTGAGTGGCATGTCTAAGGTGGAGTGTGGGCATTAATGGGAGCAAGGTCTGTGAGCAACACAAGGGCACATTGATGATGGCACAGGGAACAGGGGACTCAGCAACTGTGGCCCTTCTCCAGCCTCATGAAGATAAGCCACTGAGGACCCCAGTGATGGCCTTTCTGTGTGGCTGCAGCGCTGGGAGCTTTTGAGTTGACGAGAGGCTGTTGGCAGGCCCCGGAGGCCAGTGGGTGCTGTGCCTTGTCTGTGGAAGGGTTTCCTCAGCAGCTGGTGTGTGTGTGTGTGTTGCCCAGCACACAACCCGGCCCAGGTAGGCGAGACAGACTGCACACCTGCAGCCTGCTCGGTGCACATGGACACCGCCGTACAGAGTTGGGGCTCCAAACACGGTCATCCCCGAGGTGGGCTCCGGCAGGCAGCGCCCTGTGCAGCGGTTACGAGCAGATGGAGAGGCCGCCTCTCCACCTCTCCTTGTGGGACTTGGGCAGATGACGCCTCTTAGCTCCTGTGTTATTTACACTCTCAAATCCCCCAGCAGCCGGGGGATAAGGGATCAGTGGTAAGAAAGCTGTTGGTGAAGGTGCTGTATGTTTAGTCTGGGTGGAGAGGAAAACGTGGCTGCCGTGGCAGGGCCGCCGGGATTTCTCTCCCCGCGGTGTTACAGCACTCCTGATTAAATAGAAGTGTGCGAGTGTCTCTACACGCAGCTGTACATCTGTGCAAAGCACAGCTCAGAGGATGTTTGGAGGCCCTGGAGACCCAGCCCGGAATGCCCTCCGGCTCCTCTCTGCCAATCCATGTCCAGCCTTCAGGATTAACTCCCTTTCTGTTCTTTTAATAAAGGCTTCCAGAGCCGCACGGGTCTCTCTCCTACCTGATTCCTCATAATTTCTCAGATACGCACCTTGTGGAACTTGCCTTTTCAGGTTTTCCGTTAGCTGTCTGCAGGGCATGGGTTCATCTCTCTCGGGTCAAACTCCCTCAGAGGCACAGTCTTCTGCGCCTTGGGAGTGTCCAGCAACACCATGGTTATTCATTATGTCAGTCCTGGTGTGAGTAGAAAGAGAAAGTGTAACATCTGTAATTGTCATGAGGGCAGCAACGGGAATTTGGGTGTTTGCCGGGCTCCTGGCACTTGCCTGGCACACAGTAGGCCCTCACTAATATTGTAAGGAGCAAAGGAATGATTTGAGAGATGACTGGGGGGATGAGTGGAGGGACAGAGGTTGTATGGTTGGTTTGGGTCGGCTCCTTATCCAGATCGGGGTTTTTCAATAGACATGATGAACTTGGCTATGGGTGGAGACCTGGGAGTGGTGATTCTGGCCCTAGTGGTCAGGAAGGTTAATAGCTCCTTGGGGGCATTAGCAGGGCTTTGAAGAAGCTGCCCTCTCACTCACAGAGGCCGGCTCCGGTGGTGGTGAGGGGTGAGCTACCTGCTGCTGCTGTGTCTATCCGGCCTTTGCTGTATTTAGACCTGTGACTTTCAACCAGGTGCTGTGAAAAAAATTTTTTTTTATTGAATGGTAATTATGTACATTAATGCACTTCTGGGGTACAGTGTGGGGTTTTCACATGCAATCTGAAATACTTCCATCAAACTGGTCAACACAACCTTCATGTCATTTTCTCAGTTATTGTTTTAAAATGTTCACATTCTACTCTTAGAAAGATTCACTTGTACCCCTGTAAGATAAACCTCAGAAGTGAAAATGTTTAAAGATTATTAATTAAATTATTTTCAAAAGAGGTTCAAAGCACAGTAAGTACATTCTTTTTTTTTTTTTTATCA
>CAUYTI010036899.1:0-28894 GCA_963575145.1 Galago senegalensis | reverse complement strand
AGGGCCATGGCATCACAGCTCACAGCAACCTCCAACTCCTGGGCTCAAGAGAGTCTCCTGCCTCAGCCTCCCGAGTAGCTGGGACTACAGGCGCCCGCCACAACGCCTGGCCATTTTTTGGTTGCAGCCATCATTGTTGTTTGGCGGGTCCGGGCTGGGGATTGGAACCCGCCACCTTAGGTGTATGTGGCTGGCACCTTAGCCGCTTGAGCCACAGGTGCCAAGCCAATAATTTTTAAATTCCTTTCATTTTATTAATTATGTTCTTAGTAGGATATTATTAATATTTCTAATAGAAGTTCCAGTTTTATAGGAAAATGAGAAAATCAGAAAACATTAAGAGAAAGCAAAGATGAAAGCAACAGATGAAAAAAGTTGAATATTGTCTTATAAAGAAAGTTTATCACTTGGATTCATTTGAAATAGAAAAGTATTAACTCCGGAGAAGAAATCCCTTTTTTTATGAGGGGAGAATGTTGAATGATTACTTTCTACCTTCAAGGAAGAACAAAATGGAAGGAGAAAAGGACAAGGAAAAAATCTGTTCCAGAACAATTTGTGAAGTGGTTATTGACAAAGCATTAAAAAAAAGGCTACCTCAAAGTGATGAATTTTTGTCATTGGAGAGTTTAACAAAAGAATCATTAGTGTTGACTGTTTAGGTTTAATTCTGTTTGAGGAGTGGCTACTAAATTAGATGCAATAGGATTATATAACTACACTTTATTTTTACTATAAAACTCAAGGTAGTTGATCTTAAGTGGGCATTTCTTTCCCATATCCCTTAAGAAAGGTAAATGTGAAGCTTTAAGGATTATGATGTAGTAATATAATTTCTTATATATCCATGTAAATATCTACTTACCACTATGGCAAATGCTTTACATGTGTTAACTTTTTCTATCTTTCAGTAATTGCACGAGGGAGGCATTATTATCCTACACTAAACATGAGCAAACTGAAACTTAGAGAAGTTAAACTTGCCCCTGGTCACATGACCACTTAATGGCAGCTGGTGATTTGACTGATAGTAAATTGCTGATACTGCCCAGTACTTCTTGATTCCTGTTACCTTATAATCTAGTGAATGAATTCTTGAATGATTACTGAATCCATTAATTAAAATTATTTGACAATGTTATGATTACTTTCAAGGAGAGAAAAAAAAGACAAATTATTATTGAGTTTTCCTGTGCCATGCAGTGTTCATGCCAGAAATAAATTTTAAAAATCCATAAGCGTCATGAACATAAACTGAATTCAGGTGCTTTACTTTGTATAAAATGTTATTGCAGCTAAGAAAATATTAACTTTGATCACAACACTACATTTGGCTACAGTCACTTGATTTGTTTTTGACTTAATAATACAGTCACTTGATTTGTTTTTGTTCTCTGCCCGCCCTATTTACCTATTATAGCTACCTATCCATTTATTTCTAGCCTATCTTTATAATCACCAAACTGGTCTCATTTTGTTCCTAATAGGAGGGACTACTGCTCTTACTCTGGAACAAATAGCCCATTTCATTTATATGTTGCATACATATTATGATAAATCACCTCTTTGTATTTCATTGATGTTCTGTATGTTCTATTCTATTTTCTTTTTCTACTTAAAACTAAAACAAAAACAAGGGCAGTACAATTTGAAATGTTATAGAGCAATGTTATCTACTTTCAAACTTGGGGAAATTTTCTTTTTCTTCTTCCTTTCTTTTCTTACTTTTTCTGTCTTCATTAATTCATTTATTTAAAGAGACAGAGTTTTGCTCTGTTACCAGGCTGGACTGCAATGGCTCAATCAGAGCTCATAGAGCCTTGAAGTCTTGAAGTGATCCTCACATCTCAGCCTCTCGAGTACCTGGGGTTGCAGGTGTGAGCCACTGCACCTGGCCTTCTGCCGAGTTTCAGACGGAACATAATTCTGGAGCAGTGTTGTCTAATACTACCTTTTTGTGATGACAGAAATGCTCCGTATCTACACTGTCCAATATAATGGCCATAGCTACATGTAGCTATTGAGCATTTGAAATCCGGCTAGTGTGAGTAGGGATCTCAATTTTAAATTTCATTTCAGTAGTTTCAATTTAAATAACTGTGGCTGTGGCTAGAGGCTGCCAGAGTAGACAGTGTAGTTCTAGAGGTGTCAACTGAAAGATACTGTTTGTTTTTGTTCCTAAAGTTTACTTTTTTTTTTTTTCAGTTATTGGCTGGGGCCAGGTTTGAACCCACCATCTCCAGTATGTGGGGCTGGTGCCCTAGTCCTTGAGCCACAGGTGCTGCCCCCCTAAAGTTTACTTTTTCAAATTAAAATATTAAAGGGACTAATTTTAAATATGTTAAGCAAGTAAAAACAAAACTACTAGTTCTCTGAGCACTTCTAAGAAACCTTTTTTTATCTTTAAACTGCTTAGACTATTTATTATTTGGGGATAATGAGGATGTTCCCTACCTGCTGGGAAGCTGAAGCAGCTCTCTCTTCAGCCTGATTTAGACGCCTTTGAAGTCTGTTGGCTTTTTCTTGATTCTCTAGAATTAACTTTTCATTCTAGTAAAGAGAAATATAAAACAAAACAAATTAGAAACCCATATGTGATATGGAGATGTTTTGTAGAATAATCAATGAAAAATCTGGATATCAATTTACCCACTTACAAAGTACGAAGATAATATATCTCCATATTCACATTTTTCAAGTTATAAGCTTCAAAACATAAAGGTGGTCTTACATTCTTGCCATCAAAGAAAATGAATTAACAAACTCAAAAGCAAAGTGAATCAGTAGTTAATATCAAGATTTAAAATTTTTGATCTGTTAACCCTGAAATGCTAGATCATTGCTTCAGAATTACGTGGAGAATTTGTGAAAACACAAGACTTCTGGGCATGAAAACACAAGACTTCTGGGCATTACAAAGCAGGACTTCAGTAGGGCTGGGATGAATTCTGTTTCTGTATATTCCCCCGGACATTTGCATACTCCAAGGGCTATTATGGGTTGATGGTGTCCCTACAAAAAATGCCAAATTTCTAACCCCCAGTACCCGTGAATTTGATCTTATTTGAAAATAGCCTTTGCAGATGATTAAGTTAAAATGAGGTCTTTAGGGTCAGCCATCATTCATATTATTGGTGTCTTCATAAAAAGAGGAAATTTGGATAATAGTTATACAGGTACAAAGGGGAGACAGTGTGAAGACACAGAGAGAACACCACTTAGAAGCCAAGAAACACCTGAGGCTGCCATATGTGAGGCGAGAGGCTTGGAGCAGACCCTCTCAGAAGGAACCCCAAAATCCCACATCTTGATTTTGGAAGTCTAGCTTCTAGATCTGAGAGAACAAGAATTTTCTGCTGTTTTTAAGCCACTCAGTTTATAATATTTTGTTGTGGCAAGATCTATACATCATAAGTACAAAGCGGTCCCAACATACTGTCATGCAGACAAGTTCAAATCATCTATCAATTAAAAATACATGCATTAGCATTCTCCATTTTAAAAATTTATTTATTTATTTGCTGTTTTTGGCCAGGGCTGGGTTTGAACCTGCTACCTCTGGCATATGGGGCTGACACTCTAACTCCTTTGAGCCACAGGTGCTGCCCTTGTTTTTTGTTTTTTTTTTTGAGACAGAGTCTCACTTTGTTACTCTTGGTGAAGTGCTGTAGCTTTATAGCTCACAGTAACCTTAAACTCTTGGGCTAGAATAATTTTCTTGCCTCAGCCTCTCTAGTAGCTGGGACTACAGGTGCGTGCCATACCACCCTGCTATTTTTGGAGACAGGATCTCGCTCTTGCTCAGGCTGGTCTCCAGCTCTTGAGCTCAAGCAATCCACCAGCTTCAGCCTCCCAAAGTGCCAGGATTACAGGCATGAACGATTGTGCCCGGCAACATTCCCCACTCTTACTAGCCTGGTTATAGTCATCTGAGAAAAAATATTTTTTTACAACTAGAATTGTTACACAATTTTCCTGGCACTTACTGAATTGAGAGAATGATATAAGCCCAATCAGGAATATGTATTAAAAGAAAAAATATACTTTTTATGAAGAACCAAATATCTGTAGCTTCTATGCCCTAACACACAAGTGATAAGAATGAATGTCATGACTAATACAGTAATATAAAACACTGAAATAGGAGTATCCTGCTAGAATGAGCCTACTCTATTTCTTATTATGCCCAAAAGCAAAATTAAATTTTATGCAGAGAAATATAATGACTGTTCCAACTTACCAAGATGTTTAAATAGGTAGTGTTAAATTTTAAGAGGCACACAATATGTTAGTGAAAACTTGGGGAAAAAAAATCTCATCATCTATAATAATCACTTTCATATTTATAACCAGACTACATATTACACATTTTTCTATACTGCTACTATAACTACTTATAATGGCTAAGAAATAGTTCAGATTGACTAAGTCATAATATATGCAACTGTTCATTTTCAATTAATCATTTTGGTTGCTTTTAATCTAATATTAACATTACTGTGTTGAATAACTTCATTTAAATCCTTTCATATTTAAATATGAAAGTCTTAGAAAAGCCTTAGAAAAGACTTCCAGATATAGGAGCTACATTAAAGAGTATTTTAATGACTATTCCTTAACTGTTTTCTAAATGGCTGATGTCAATTTATAATGCCATGATACTTAAGAGTAATGATTTCACTATGCAAGAGCAGACCACAAAGAGAGAAGAGACCATATATCCTATTAATGAAATTCCAAAAAACGCTGTGTAGTTCTATGGCATCAATCCAAATATATTGTATTCCATAGGCAAAAATATTTTCTATGTGTTTTTTTGTGATAGATCACAACAAAATGAAAGGACTGTGTTAAAAAGATAATCTTAAATATGCATAATAAAGAGGCTCTTAAACAGTACGTTCTTTGAAACACACTATAGGTTAGTTATACTGGTAAAACTCAGATGAAATAAAATCTCTACCTATTATCATTTACATATATATGATGAATCACTCACTTGCAAAGCTTTTATTCATATGATGTTGCATGTGGTCTTTTAGGGTTATGGATGATTTCTGTATGGTTATTTCCAAGTAGAGAATTCATTTGGATCTGGCTCAGGTAAAATTCTATAACATGTGTATCAAGCTGTAGCAGAAAGTACTTCCCAGGGGAGTCATTATCTTACCTCAACTACCTTTTCATTTGCTATTTCCAGCTGAGAAAGCAGCTCTTGGGTATAAAGTTTCTGTCGACTCAGCTCACTCCTATTAAACAACAGAACCAAAAAACAAAAAAATTCCATTAATATAATTGCTAAAAATCTAAAATGGAATCTTTATTAGCAAAATACATGTTCTCGTTTTGAACAAAAATATCATCTTAATGTGGAAAATAAAGTCACATTAGTAGACCATATCTCAAAGAACTCATTTGTTTCCTTATAAATATACATATATTATGGAGGCTGGTTACAACAACGTGTATATACTTAACACTATTGAACTGTATGTACATCTAAAAATAATTAGATGGGGAATTTTATGGGTATTTTGTCACAATTAAAAATTTTATTAAAGGGGTGCTGCCTGAGGCTCAAAGGAGTTAGGGTACCGGCCCCATATACCAGAGGTGGCGGGTTCAAACCCAGCCCTGGCCAAAAACTCAAAAAAAAAAAAAAAAAAAAAAAAAAAAACCTTAAAATTAAAAATCATCATTTATCACAATTAAAATAACAAATTTTATGTATACTTTACCACGACAAAAAAGTAACACAAAACACATACATTTTAAAGGTGTGAAAGTTATCTTTAATACTATTATCTAGGGAAACTATTAGAAATTAAAAAAGAAGTATATTCACATAAAGAAGATACAGTGTTTGTTATTACAAAATCTCATAGGTATTTTTAAGATTCATACAGCGTGCTTCTTAGGGTAGCTTAACTTTTGGAAACTTATGTTGACATTAATCATGTTGACACAATTTCAGTGCAGTATATTTAGGACTATTGTTTTTTTTTTTTGGAGACAGAGCCTCAAGCTGTCCCCCTGGGTAGAGGGCCCTGGCATTACAGCTCACAGCAACCTCCAACTCCTGGGCTCAAGAGAGTCTCCTGCCTCAGCCTCCCAAGTAGCTGGGATCACAGGCGCCCGCCACAACGCCCGGCTATTTTTTGGTTGCAGCCGTCATTGTTGTTTGGTGGGTCCGGGCTGGATTCGAACCTGCCACCTTAGGTGTATGTGGCTGGTGCCTTAGCCAGGACTGTTGTTTATGTTTTGGTTGTATATGCACTATTATTTTACTGATTTATATCTTCTATGCTTCTTTTTTTTTTTTTTTGAGACAGAGTCTCAAGCTGTCCCCCTGGGTAGAGTGCCACAGCTCACAGCAACCTCTAACTCCTGGGCTCAAGCAAGTCTCCTGCCTCTGCCTCCCTAGTAGCTGGGACTATAGGTACCCGCCATAGTCCCAGCTATGGGACTGTGGCTATTCCTTGGTTGCAGCCATCATTGTTGTTTGGCGGGCCCGGGCTGGATTTGAACCCACCACCTTAGGTGTATGTGGCTGGCGCCCTAGCCACTTGAGCCACAGGTGCCAAGCCTCTTTTATGCTTCATTAGCTGAAATTATCTTATGGACACAACTGTCTTTTTTGTTGTTGTTCTTCAACATACAGGCATTACATGCCTTTGGTCTAAGATCACCTTAAGAGTCCCAGTTTAGGACTAGATAAACTGTAGTCTTAAAATAACTTTAATTAGTGAAAAGATAAAGTCAATTTCTGAGTATTAAAACAGTTAATTCAGTATTGGCTTTTATCCTTTGAACTTGTTTGTGCTTCTTAAATCAATCAACAGATCAACACTTCCAAAATAGCTTCAGCTTTGCTTTTTTAAAATGAGCCATGCAAACAACCTAAAAGCTCTCTTGTGTCCTCTATTTTTTGCATGAATAGTTGTTAAAAGTAGCAAGTAATCTGTTATAATATATAAGACAGAATAAAAAATAATGTCTACTACTCAAGTACACAAATAATTCATGAATGTTCATGATGGGCTGGGTACAAGGACATGATGATAAGCATAGCTGCTGCCACCACAGAATTACAGAGTGAGGAGGCTGCTTATTCTAACTCAGTGGCTTTATCAATACACACTCATTGACCAGGAGTCGTTTTGAGTATGTCTATTATTAATTTCCTGGCAGATAAACCGAAATGTTTTATTTTAGCTTTATTTTTGTGCTAGTAATAATCAAAAATAAATTATTATGCTTGATTTAAAGCATACTGTACAGCTTAAAATTACCTCTCCCCGAAACAAGAAAAAACAAAACTAGTGGTTCTCAATCTTCCTAATGCCACAATGTATTTTCATTGTTAAAAAGGGGTCATGACCCAAAGGTTGAGAACCTCTGAATAAAACAAAGAAAACCAAAATGACCCAAGTGGCTAGTCTTCTATGACAAATGTGATTAAAGTTAAAAATTACGCATATTAACGCTGATGAAAAGTAATCTGTGAATACAGTTGAGATTAGGATGAGACAATAACCACATTTATGAAGTTAGCCAACATTCAGTTTATTCAAAACCGCTTCAGGAAAACACATACTACATAATTTGATGACTAAACTATTCACTTACTTACCCAAGGCAATTATCTCAATGAAGGGAAAGTAATGATTTTCCATAAGATTTAAAATCACAAAGATACAAATCATTACATGAAAACACACTTTTAAAGGATGTAAACATTTATCTCTTTGTATATCAAGCTGTCATCCCCACTGGATGGCAAGCAACTTTGGTAGTCATTTTTGTATCCTTATTGACTAGGTATAATTTATAACAACAGAGTTTAGCAACAGTGGAGATGATGATGGTGGTGGTTATAACAGCAAATAATTCATAATGTTTTCTTACTATAAGCCAGGTACTGTTCTAGGTGCTTTTATAAATTAATATTTAATTTTCACAATTACCTCTAAAATCTCCAATTTTACATCGAATATAATTAAAAGACAGAGAAATTCAAAAATAAAATAACTTACTAGAGTCAAATATCTTGTCAGTGGTAAAGAAAGGATTAAAAAACTGTGCTTTTAACCCAAAGTCTGTGCTCTTAACCACGGCCCTGTACTGCAACATGGCAGGCAACTGTGGGACCACTGTTGTGTATGTGGTCCATCACTGACCAAAATAATCAGTTTGGCACCTGTACTCAGTGGTTAGGGTGCCGGCCACATACACCAAGATACACCAAGGGTGGCGGGTTTGAGCCAGGCCCAGGCCTGCTAAACAACGACAATTGCAACCAAAAATAGCTAGGCATTATGGCGGACACCTGTAGTTCCAGCTGCTTGGGAGGCTGAAGCAAGAGAATCGCTTAAGCCCAAGAGTTGGAGGTTGCTGTGAGCTGTGACGCCTCAGCACTATGAGGGCAACATAGTGAGAAAAAAAAAAAAAAAGAAAGAAAGAAAAAAGAAAATAAAAGAAAAAAAAAGAAGACACAAAATAATGTTATGCAGAGGATGATTCTATTGGCTGATTTATGGCTAAATTTCTACAGAAAGTCTATCAGTTGGAAAGTTTATTCTGTATTTTCTCAACAAACATTTACTGAGGCATCTACCAGGAAAACATGTTTTAGAAAAATGTTTTTATTTATTTAGACCTATTTATATCTTACTTCTTTTTACAAAAGATTTAAAGTGGCTAAGAAAACTTTATTTTTCATTTAAGCATTTCCTTCAATCTTATGGTTATCTCCTGAATGAAATTTTAGAGGGTACTAAAAAATAAAAAGTGATTTCATCAACTCTGTTCTCTGGGAATTTCCTACAGCCTGGCTGTCTGTACTTTGCAACTCCTTATTTGTCTGTCAGGATATTTCATTGCAGGCATAAAGGAAAGACCGAGGAGGATGCTCCAAGTCTGTATTATCTAGGAGAAATTTTTCCTTCATTAGAGAAAATAATTGAGAGTTCCCTGTATCATGAGTGATTTAGGATAAACATTAAACAAAGCTTTCCAGAAAACTTTCACAGTGGTTTTATAGTGGAAGCACATGCCAAGTAAAGCTATATAATCTCTCCTTGGGAAATTTTTAAAAAGAGAAACATTCTTGCTTATCAGTAATGATTAAGTGTGGGCTGCCAGAAGACACAGATGTAGGATGACATTTCCAGTTTCTGTATGATGTTCTAGTACTGCAGGAGTATTTCACACTAAATAATTTAAATAAAACTGTCCCTAATTTCTCTACAATTTCTGGCATGCTGCATTAATATGTTATGTTTTAATTATCTTCCACTAATTTTAAAATCAGTATAGAAGAATAAAGAATCCCTTGGAGTGTCACTGGGAATTGCTTAGCTCATCAGAATCCCACACATTTCTAGTTCACTTATATAATTCATATTTATGTGACAGAAAGTCCTAGTCATGCCTGCAGAATAAAAACATAATTGTATAATATGATTTCTGTGTAAGTAAAATTTTACTAAATAATTTATAAAAAATTTATGCTATATCTATTAAAAGATTAAATACTTTAGTAAACAAAATACTATACTTGACATTGATGTCTTCAAATTAGACCATTTGTAGCTTGTCAGGGTTATTCCATAATCGATAGCAAGTATTCCCTGTCTGGACTATAGTTTACTTTTTTAATTTTTTCAGGTTTTACATCAGCAGTTCTCCAGTTTAAGGTGGCAACAGATGAAGGGTGAGAACTTATGGGAAGGGTTCCTAATCTCTCGTCCAGAAACAGGATACAGGTATATATACAAATACCATGAAACTATATTCAGTCCCACTTGTGTTTCTTTACCTTTTCTTAAAATAGGGTCCATATATTTTATCAGATTTTTCTAGGAGGTCTGAGGCCTAAGGAAGGATAATTTTGTCTGGAGTTTTCACCTAAAACTTTTTTTTTTTTTTAAAGAATAGGTACACTGGTTGGAGTGTTTCAATGTTTAATACCTTTGCTGTATAAACTAGATCCATAATGTATCTTCTACAATTATTTCCACTTTTGGTTTTATTCATGTGGCATAAGAATTTAGAAGGTCCTTCGTAAACAATCCAACTGAAAAATTATTCTAAATTTTTATAGTATTACTCTGATTCTTTTGGAGTTGTCTTGCCCATATCTAATTTAGTAGCAAATCCTCCAAAATATTCAACTTAATTTTAAAAGAAATAATGGCCAGGCATCGTGGCTCATGCTGGCAATTTGAGGGGCTAAAGCAGGAGGATCCCTTGAGTCTGGGAGTTTGAGATAAGCTTGAGCAAGATTGAGGCCTTGTTTTTACAAAAACTGGAAAAATATTAGTAGGTGGGACATGTCTGTTGTCCCAGCTACGTGGGGGCTGAGACAAGGAATTTGGGGTCAAAATGAACCATGATGACACCACTGTACTCTAGCCCAGGTATCAGAAAGAGATCCTGTCCTTACAAAAATAATGAAAGGAGAAGAAAGAAATAGTAACTTTCTCTTTTTGTATTAATGTATCACCAGTCTATTTAATGCTTAATTACATGTTTTCAAAACAAGTTCAACTGGCATAACGTGGTTTGAGAACAAACCCACTGACACCTGGTAAGTGAGTGAGAGACAGTGATACCAGAGTATAGTCAATTAGCCCAGGCAGGGGCACAGAGAATGCCTTCAGCATTGGTCAGCAAGCTTTAGGCAGGAATTCAGTTCATTGATTAATGTCATTAGATGACTCCGTGGACATCAGCCAAGAGGATTTTTGCCATACTTTAACTTTATCACTGTACCTTATCTTTACTTCAAGGTTGCAAAATAGTTATTATTTCCACCTCTTAAGTAAATGAAGTGAAACTCGAAGAAGTTATTTAATGCTCATAAGGTCATACAGTGATGGGATGAAAAAATGGGGCATACAGGTCTTTTAATCAAAATGTTTTCTCAACTAAATCATACTGCTTCTCATCTTAAGTCCAATCAGTTAAAAGAGATATGAGTAAAGCATATCAATAATACCATGGATCAAGATCATAAGGTGAAATAAAGATTTTTTGAACAAAAATATAAATATTTATCCTAGTTTGTGATCTCAGCTTTTCATATGGCTTCAAAAGACCTGACTACTAAAAAAGGAAATTCATTCCAAAGTTTTGAATCTTTTTTCATTTAGTAGATTACAAATACCATGAGTTAAAGCAGATAGGTCATTTTTAGATATATCAGAGAACTTCAGGCCATTACACCAGGTTCTTTCTTCCCCTAATTGTACTTTTCCCCGATAGTAAACACAAAATTACAAATACGCATCTGTAGTCTGAACTCTAAGCCCTTCACTTGTGTATTCAATGATCTACTCCACGTGTCTACTAGGAAAACCCGTAAGCATCTCAAGTGAAACCTGTTCAAAATGGCAACTACTTCCTATCTGTTCCTTCCTGAGTTCCCTCACTCCTAGCGAATAGCAATGCCATCCAGTTGCACTAGTCAAAAGCTTAGGCTTCATCTGTGATTCCTCCTTTTTCCTCAACCTCTATATTCAATTTATCAGTAAGTCCTGCCTTACTTCCCTCATGTATTCCAAAACTTTCCACTTCTCTCCATCTCCATGGAAATACTCCATTCTAATCCACTATTCATCTACTGCCTGGAATACTGTAATACTCTAATAGCTGGTCTTTTTGATTAAATTTTTGCCCCTTTCTCATCTGTTTTCCACACAGTAAAATGGTCTTTTAAAATCTTAACAATGTTTTAAAGTCCTCCAATGATCTCCCACTGCTGCACTTTGGAATTTTAACTCAAAATAACCTAACTTAAATATTTAAGTTTTTTTCTTTTTTTTTGAGACAGAGTCTCAAGCTGTCGCCCTGGGTAGAGTGCCATGGTGTCACAGCTCATAGCAACTTCAAACTCTTGAGTGTAAGTGATTCTCTTGCCTCAGCCTCCCAAGTAGCTGGGATTACAGGTGCCCACTACAACACTACTTTTTTTTTGTTGCAGTTGTCATTGTTGTTTAGTTGGCCCAGGCTGGGTTTGAACCCACCAGCCTCAGTGTATATGGTGGGTGCTCTACCCACTGAGCTATGGGCACCGCCCTTAAATATTTAACTTAAAGTAAGTAAAAATGTCTCCCTTACAGTAGCCTACTCATGATGCCCAGCTCCCTCCTCAGTCTCACAGTGTTCCCTCTCTTCACTCCCTGTACTTAATCACACTGGGCTTTCTTAACACTGGGCCTTTGTACTTGCCATTCCTCCATCTGCCTGGGATATTCTCCTAACTTTCTTTGTATAGCTGATTTCATCTCAGATTTCAGGCCTCAGTCACCTTTTCAGACTACTTTCTCTAAAATAGTCTAGTCTTTCTAGCTACTACCTCTGTTCCAGCTACTGTCTATCTCATCACCTCATTTACTGTCCTCACTCAGCTTAAAACACCTAGAATTATCTTGTTTATTTGTTTTCTTACCTTCTTCTTATCCACCTCTCATTAGGATGAAAGCTCCTGATGAGAAGCCACAGTCACAATGCTTAGAATAGTGCTTGGCAAACCCAGGTAGTTTTAGCCTGGGCACATTTAGAATTAGCCAGCCAGTCCATCCAATAATATTTCTAATATCTAAATCTTGCTTTCTGAAAGTTTTTGCTAACTATTTGCTTTCATATTATAACTAATGAGAAAATTCAGTGATTATGTTTTCAAAGCAGCCATCAAGTGGTGTAATAAAATTTGAGGTTACTGCTGGGAAAACCAATGTGTTCTTCAGCTTTATTTATAAAGACCATTCATAGAATGTTTATTTTAAAGCTATTTGAAGAATGAACTCAGAATTACAAAGTAATTGTTGAAATTTCCTCACATCTAATGTTAAGTGCTTATCTTAGAGTAAGTCTGAACTACAAAGTTCATTCATTTAATAAGCACTGAAATGAGTGCCTATGACATGCCACACACTATGCTAGCTGCTGGGAAAACAGGATACAGTCACTGCCATGGTGAAACTTAAGAACTATCAGAAGTACTGGAGAGCTATTGGGCCTAAAATAGAGGTAGTGAATGCTATAAAAAGCTTACGGTGCTAGGGGAACACATATGGAGAATTTGGAGATTAGACTGGTCTCTGCAGAGGAAGTAGGCTTTTAAGCTGCTATGTGAGAGATAAACAGAAATTAGATGGACAAAAGCAAGGGAAGGAGAAGAGTGTCACACATAATTAAATCCATGTTGGGAAAGACAGGAAATAAGAAAGTCTAATAAATTCAGGAAATGGAAAGAAGTTTGGTATGAATGGGATACAGTTTGTAAGAGGTAGGGGTGGGAATGAGAGGAATAAGCTGGTAATGCAAGGGAATACAGATCACACAAAGTCTTAGGTGTCATGGCAGGAAGTTAAGACTTATCCTGAATACACTGGAGAGGTGCTCAAGTGTTTTAAGAAGAGAAGTGACATGATCAGATTTGAAAATCAGAAAATCCTCCTGTTTGTAGCAAGAAATATGATGAGGAAATAATCTGACTGTAAACAAATTAGGGAGTTATAGCAGCAATCTAGTTGAGTAGTGCTGACAGCCTGAACTATAGCAGTTGGAGAGAAATGGATAGATTCGAGAGATATTTAGGAGGTAGAACCAGTAGTACTGGGAGGAGTGTGAGGAGTTCGGAATGACACCCAGAGTTCTGTTCAAGACTTTGGGTAGATGATATTCTAATTCATGCAAATGGGGATTATAGGATGACATAAAAACTTGGGTTAGGGTGAAATAATGGGTTCAATTTTGAATATACTCAGTTTGAGGCACCTATGAAAATGTTCAGTAGAGTTGGAAGTATAGATTGTTTCAAAAAGGTCTGCATTAGAGAATGTTTTACAATAATAATTAGCCCTTTTCTATTTGTGTCTATCATAGAAATAGATATCCTAATCCATATTGAAAGAGAGACTTTCTACATTAATCATACTTTAATTCTGAATGTCAACAACATATACACTAATTGAAACAGTATGGGAATGAGTAAAGGCAAGGTTTGCCCTACAGTGTATTCAGCTCTTCGAAAATGCCACAAGTATTAAACTAAACAAAGAAGAGAAATTATGCTTGCTTAAAGTATGAGATAAGAAGTTTAACTTTGGGCCGGTATCTCAGGCATAATTACTATAATTGCTCAGATCATACTGTTATTACTGTGGTACAGTTTTAGGTAAAGATGAGCCATGTAAACTTCAGTTGATACAGCATAAGGGAAAATGGCTCTCAGTGCATGAAATCCTTTAGTGATGACTGAAGATTAAATCATATAAGGTTCTAGTCTATATTATCTGAGAGAATTAAAAACAAAAGGTGTACTATTCATTTCAGGGAAATGATGGGTCTGCCAGCTGCAGCTAGCACTTTCTTTGAAACTCTCTTATGACAAATTAACATAGCATGTGCCAGATGTTTTTTTTTCTGTTGAATTATACTATAATATGCTTCAGTTACTTTTAGTAATTATGCATTTTGTAATCTGTTGGTACCTGCAGCTGCTTCTCATCCTGTTAATTAAAAAAAAAAAAAAAAGCAAAACCTTAAAAAGAAAACCCAGTTAAGCAGCCAAACATTACAGATATACAGCCAAGGAATTATAATGTTTGAGAGAGTAAAGAGAATTCCTTAGACTCAAATGCTGTGTAATTCACCACATACACACACACCCATACATAGAGTTTGTTTTGGACAAGAGAAGCAAATATTACATATTATATATTCATTTGTTCATTCATTTATTCAATACAATTCAATTGAATAATTTAATTTTACTGAATTTGCCAGGTAAGATGTTAGCTCATGATCTCGTAGAAGAGGCAGATATAAATGACAGTTAGATGGCGATCCAGTAAGTACCATGAAAAGGGCAGAATGATATAGGAGTGTAAGGAGACAAAAAGACTCAATCCGTATTCTCCTCAGAAAAGCATCACTAGAAGGGAAAAGCAAGTATCCAACGTACTCAATACTAATATGAAACCAGTAAATGAACAACTCCATGCCTACGCGAGAGAAATACATAATTAAAATCAAGTAGGTGTGAGGGGGGTTGGCAAACTCCCACCTAAGGGGTACAATGTAAGGGTTTACGGCATGCTCTTGGGTGAAGGGCCACTTGGACTTTACCTAATAAATGCAAGCAATGTAACCTAATCAGCTGTGCCCTCATACTAATTTGAAATTTTAAAAAAAGGACTCAATCTGTCAGGGGAATGAGGAATCTCCACTTTCCAGGTGGAGATTTGGGAAAGGACATCCACACAAAGAAAAATCATGTAAAAACTGTCCCCAGAATCATGTCTGACTCCTATCTTTTCCTTTCTACTTCACATCAAATCTGTCAGCACCTTTCAGTACCTCTAAATTAAAAAGAAAAGAACCCCAACTAATCCATCTTTCTGTTTCTTCTTAGCCACCACCATCTTTAGCCAGACTCTTGTAACAGCCGTCTAAGCGGTTCCTCAGTTTTTCTTTTTTGTAGTTTTTGGCCAGGGCTGGGTTTGAACCCGCCACCTGTGGTATATGGGCCCGGTGCCCTACTCCTTTGAGCCACAGGCCCCACCTGGTTCCTCAGCTTTTTAATTCACTTCCATTCTTCACACAGTGGTCAGAGTGATCTTTTCTTAAAAACAAAAAATCAGATCAGCTGACTTCTCCTTTTAAATTGTCCAATGTTTTTCTTTCACATTTAAAATGCTTTACCTGGCTAATAAAATTGCATAAGATCAGGTCCTTGCCCACAGCAGAGAAAAGAGTATTCAGCAAACTGTCCGCATGTGCCATACATTTCCCAGAGTCCCGTGCAGTTCTGGCCAAGGCAGGTAAATTCAGTGATACTTTATCACTTTCAGTGATTCAGTCTCACTTCCAAGCTGAGTTATGTAAGAATGTATGTTCCTTCTCCACCCCTCTCAGCCTGTTTCAGTAATCTTGCAAACTCATATATTCAGTCAAGTTGGTAGAGCCCTAACGGCACAGCCTTCCTGCCTTAGACATGCAACATGAACAAGAAACGAACCTTTGTTGTGTTTAGTTCCTGAGATTTCAGTTTGTTTGCTTTGGCCGTTGTCACTGCTTAACATAAGGCACTGCACCTCAATCTGCCCTCTCCTTACACCACTACTTCCTTGTTTTGCATACTATTTCTTTTTTTTTTTGCAGTTTTTTTTGGCCAGGGCCGGGTTTGAACCTGGCACCTCCTGCATATGGGGCCAGTGCCCTACTCCTTTGAGCCACAGGCGCCACCCTGCATACCTTTTTTTTTTTTTTTTGAGATAGTGCCTCAAGCTGTTGCCCTGGGTAGAAAGCTGTGGCATCACAGCTCATAGCAACTTTCAACTTCTGGCTCAAGAGATTATCCTGCCTTCGCCTCCCTATTTTTTGGTTGCAGCCATCATCGTTTGGTGGGCCTGGGCTGGATTTGAACCCACCAGCTCAGGTATATGTGGCTGGCCGCCTTAGCTGCTTGAGCCACAGGCGCTGAGCCTGCCTACTATCTTTTATTTCAAGCATACCAAGTATGCCTTGAGGTCTTTGAACTAACTGCTCTCTCTGCTGAGAATGCTTTCCCCTGATTTTTAGATGACAGGAAAGTTTTAGATATTATAGCTCATCTTGGCTTATTTTAAATTTTCTGCATAGTATTTACCTGATTTTAAACATGTATAGATCTAATTTCTGCTTCCCGATCAATAATCTAACCTTCAAAAAAATACGGACCTTGGCCTTTGCTGTTTCTCCATTATTTCAAGAACAGGGCCGGCCCAATTAATGTTTGGTGAGTGTATGATGTATAGGCTGGGTGTTGTAAAAGGGCTGGCCAAGCATATTTGGTTTATTGGCATGGTTGTTCAGTTAGGCTGGAGCACAAGAAACATGAAGAATGAAGGTGGAGAAAATAAATAAGGTGGAGGAAAGATTGTAGGCGACAATAACTTGTAGGCAACAATAAAACAGAAGTCTTTCAGTAGGCAGAGCCAGGAGGCATTTGCTTTTTAGAAAAATAATTCCAAGATCAGTATGAAAGATAGAGTACAGTGAAGACCAAAAAAAAAAAAAAAAAAAATGCTGGCAGAGTAACCAGAGTGAAGGAGGCTACTTTAAGAGCTATGGTAAAAGATGACAGGGCCTTGATCAACTGCAGGGACAGGTATGTTATTGAATGTTTACACATACGCAAGTATTTCAGTAGGACAGATTCCTGTACTAGGAATTATAAAATGATCTGCATGTTTTAAATTTCATTAGAAGTTGCCGTATTACCTTATAAAAAGGATTTGCCAATTTGCATTCCCACCAATATTATAAGACAATTCCGCTTTCCCCAGTACACACTGAATGTAACTATCTTTTTATATTTTGCCAATTTGCTGTTTATTGCTTAAATTTGCATCTCTTCACTGAATAGTGAGGCTGAACTTGTTTTGATATGTTTAAAGGAGGTTTGTGGATCTGCCTTTGTGAACCACTAGTTCACATACTTTTCTACTAGATGGTTAAACTTTTCCTTAATATGTATAACTTTTGATTAATTTTGCATATTAATCTTCTGTTTTACTTTTCCACTATGCCATTTGTCACATCATTGTTTATTTTCTTCATATGGAATTTTAGTTTTTATGGTTAAATCAATTAATTTTTGTTTTGAGACAATATCTTACTTTGTCGCCTTGGCTGGAGTGCAATCTTCAGCTTCAAACTTCCAGGCTCAAGACACCTATTGCCTAAGCCTCCTAAGAACCTAGGACGATAGGTACACACCTGGGTAATTTTTATTTGTGTTAGAGATGCGGTCTTGCTATGTTGCCAGACTGGCCTCCAAATTTTGAGCCAAGCGATCCTCCCACCTCAGCCTCCCAAAGGGCTAGGATTACAAAGATGTGCTCCACTGCTCCCAGTGCTTTTTCTTTTTTGGATTCTAGGTTTTGTGGGTTTTTTTTTTTTTTTTTTTGAGACAGAGCCTCAAGCTGTCCCCCTGGGTAGAGTGCCATGGCATCACAGCTCAAAGCAACCTCCAACTCCTTGGCTCAAGCGAGTCTCCTGCCTCTGCCTCCCAAGTAGCTTAGACTACAGGCGCTCACCATAATGCCTGGTTATTATTTTTTTTTTTTTTTGGTTGCGGCCATCATTGTTGTTTGGTGGGCCCAGGCTGGATTCAAACCTGCCACCTTAGGTGTATGTAGCTGGTGCCTTAGCTGCTTGAGCCATAGGTGCCGAGCCGGTTTTGTGTTTTGATTAGAAAGATTTCTCCATTTCAAGGGAATAAAAAAAATCTTATTTTTTCTACTACTTTCTTTTTAATAATAGCTCTTTAATCTGCATATTTTATAGTAGAATAAAAATATTTTAAATGCTTTTCTATTTTTCTAACATCATCTTTTTACCCTTGACCTGAAATGCCATCATTATCACAATTAAAATTTCTACTTTCACATAGTTTCTATTTTTTTGTATTCTGTTCAAATTATCTACCCTTGTTAATACTGCTTTATATATTTTGATCTTTGGTAGCACAAATCACATTTTTTTCATAGAGAGTTTTTGATTTAATCTATAAAAATAATAACAATTTCTCATTTAAGTATGATCAGTAGAGAAAGTTTTATTATTAAAACTATCTCCCTTTTGGAAGCTCAAAATTCTTTACGTTATATACATTTCAAGATAAAGAAGTAACTACAAAAGGACAATAATAGATGAATTAATAAAATTTTATAAATTAAACTTCAAACAAAAAGAAGATACCTGAAGAACATGTGGGAATACTTAAGGAGTCATATCTTGATGTACTTGCATTACTAGTAATAATAATTTTATAAGTTTGAAACCAATATTCTCTTATTAATTGTCAGTAGAATAGCAATATTGTTACGAATAGCGAACAGAGTTTGGACAAAGGGGGACAGTAATGGAGAACTGATTTGGACTCAGTTTCCTGGCTTTGAGTACAAAGTGCGAGATCCTGTCACTTTAATATTCTGAAGCCTGGCATGTTGTATATATCCCCTCCCCTCACAACTGCCACCCTGCCGCTGGCTGGAGGCCTTGAAGCCACTTTCTGCCAGGGCAGGGCTGTTTGCTCTGGAAGAGCGCTTTCTTTAAACTTAGTCCAACACAGGAGAACTTGCTCCAGACCAGATGAGGAGAAGAAACATCTCTTTTGATTGGGCCAGAGGAGTCTATCTGTTTGGACACAAGGCTCTTAGAGTATTAAAACATCTCATCTGTGGTGCGTGTCAACTAGGATTTGGTAGTTGAGTCAGGAAGTAGTTTGGTAGCTTAGAGGAAGCCTCTAATTGGCTTCCTTATCAAGACTCTATTTATATTAAAAGTATATACCTTAAAACAATAAAGAACAACAAGTAAATCCATGCAATTATTGTAATCAGTTGTAGAGTTAGTCTAGTTAGTAGAAATGCAGTAAGAACCTTGACAGGATTGTGTGCCTTGCTTTCATAAGATTTATGATTTTAGCAGTGACGTATAAAATAAATACAGAGCTAGCCTGATACTTGACACGGCATACTGGAAGCCTCATAAAGTGTGTGCTCCCTCCTGAGTCCTGCTGCTCTTAAAACTATCTCTTTGTCTGTCTATTATTTCTCTATTAATTCTCCATAACTCTCATTAATAAATTTCACTAATAATTTTCCTTAGTCTCTACATACTACTAGGGCACAAGGAAATAAACCCACTGTGTGTTGAGGCTGGTCCAAAACATAATTGGCACCCAAAGTGCTGGTCCACGACAGATACCATAGAGGATCTGAAATTTTTAAAAAGCTTCTGATTCTATGCTTTCTGATTTTAAGATGAAGAACCACCTCCTTTAAGAAAATCATTTAATTATTTTGTGTTACATTTAATTATGGCTATGATGACCTAAGGGTAGGGTTGTAAGAAATCATAGGTACTTGGTAATCATATTTAATTGTTAGCTACCAGAAGAAACAAAACAAAATTGGGCGGCAAAATGAGTTCAGAGAGGACTCAGTATTTTGTAACTCTACTTATATTTGGTTTTACCTCTAATATTCTCCTAATTGTAGCAAACAGGTACATAAATATCAAGAAAATAACCAATTTATAAGAATTTAATTGTAATGAAGTAAAAAGTACAGAGGCAAATAGCCAAGTATTTTCAAGATTTGTTATATACAACCAAACTTAGAGACTAAGGAGCGCCAGCACTTTTTAAGGGGCACATTATCAGGGGGAAAGCTTTGAGGTTTATGGTACAATGGGGCGTGGTGTGGTAGCTCACGTTTATAATCCTAGCACTCTGAGAGGCTGAGATGGGTGGATTGCTTGAGCTTAGGCATTCGAGACCAGCCTGAGCAAGAGCGAGAACCCCATCACTATTAAAAATAGAAAAACTGAGGCAAGAGGATGGCTTGAGTTCAGGAGTTGGAGGTTGCTGTGAACTATGTATGATGCCACTGCATTCTACCAGGGTGATAAAGTGAGACTCTGTCTCAAAAAAAAAAAAAAAAAAAAAAGACACAATGCATAATAGAAAGCAGGATGCTGGGATCTAACTAGAAAGGGCTAATTTTTGAAAGTTATTCATAAACATTTTTGATATGAATGACAGAATGTATAAATCTGTGGCATAGATAGAGAAACAATTATAGGGAGAGTCAAATATATCAAATGAGCCATATGATTTTTAAATTTATTGCTTGGTAGCTTATCTTATAATTAATTATTAATAAGAGACCTAATTGGTTGAAGAACTGGGCTATGTATACCATTGAATCACTAGAAGCAAAACCACTTCTAGGAAAGCAAATGAATATTTCCCCAAAGACATGGAAGCACCATCTAGTAGTCAGCCTAGTACACTACAACACAACAAATATTTAACTGCTAATGCTCAATATGGATGCTATTGGAAGTATGTCCAGGAAAGAGCCTTTGTAACATCTATTTTTCATTGAAATTGCAACTTTCCTACTTGAAAAATTTACAAATTTATTATTACCAATAGAAGAGAAAGGTCCGTGGAAATAATTTTGTAGACACATTTTATTGATTTCATGTATATACTTCAGTATTATTTATATTTCCAAAGAGGAGGAATATAATTATAAATTATGTAAATCTTAACTAAAATCTAGTGCCTTTTAGAACTACTAATGTGATTAAGTGAAATAGGTATAGTTTTCCACACACATCTAATATATTATATCATGGTTTACTTTGAATACAAGATCTCTTAGCCACTTATAAAGGCTATACCCTAAGCCCAGTATTTGCTCTTTGCTTAAATACCTTACATTTATTATTATATAAACAAAGCCTCATAAAAACAAGTGGAATTTAAAGATAAGTGTAAAGGATTGGGATTGGGTAGGATTCAAATTCAGGTTTGACTGATTGCTAAGTTAATACTCTCATTTGTAACACTGCTGGCTCCTTAGATGCTAAAAATATTCTACTATTTTTCATCATTATTAAATATATAATCCTTTTTAAAATAAAATAATCTCAAGGTAAGATCTTGTAAAGTATTTTCTACTTTCTACTTTGAAAATAAAGATTTAAGTTTTGATATGTCAAGGAATAACAACACAATTTTGTTGATAAAACAAAGATGTAGAAAAGCTTTCTAAGTACACTGGAAGGTATTTCTAACTCAGGTTTTAGACAAACATAGGCATATTAGGCAAAGGCTAAGTATATCCTACAAAAACCAGATTTTTCTTATGTAAAATCCTAAATACATATAATAAAACTTTGTGAGATAACAATGCTTCATCATATTTTTATAATTTTATAAAATTATCATATAACCAATATATATTCAACTTAAACATAATTATTCCTTTTAAAAGAGATGTCTAAAGAAATATGGCTAAATCAAAACATCTCAAAGCATGTAAAAATGTAATTTATTTTTGATAACCAATTTACTTTAATCCTCCTCACCTATTCAAACTACCAAAAATGTAAAAAAAATTGGCCTTTTAAAATATAGTACAATCAGTACTCTAATCCATGGAACAAAGACCAAATTGTCACAAAAGCAGAAGTTATGGCTGGAGAAATCTTTCTCCACTCTGTAGTAAGAGCATTCAAAGGAGGATTCTTTCTCTATGTAGTTATTGTGTATTCATTAAAAACTGTGTTATAATAAACTAGAATGGCAGAGGAAAGAGCAATGATAATAATGTCCATTTAAACTTGAAAGGAAGGCTGGGTGTGGTGGCTCGTGCCTGTAATCCTAGTAGTCTGGGATGCCGAGACTGGTGGATTGTTTGAGCTCACGAGTTGGAGACCAGCCTGAGCCAGAGCAAGACCCCGTCTCTAACAATAGCTGGGTGTTGTGGCAGGCTCCTGTTGTCCCAGCTACTCGGGAGGCTGAGGCAAGAGAATTGCTTAAGCCCAATAGAGTTTGAGGTTGCTGTGAGCTGTGATGCCACATCACTCTACTGAGAGCAACAAAGTGAGACTTTGTTTCAAAAAATAATAAAAAAAAAAACTTGAAAGGAGATTATGGCAAGAATTGAAAAGGATGTTGAAAGTATCTCAAAGACAATCAAGAACTAGCAATAGGCACAGTAATGCAACTAAAAAACTAAAAAAAAATCAGTACAGAATATTTCTAATTCTAAATAAAGGATCTGCATGAGGTTTTACAGTTGATGAGATGCTTTGATAACTTACACTATTTTGTAAATAACCCTAGCAAGTTAATATAGTTTATATTCTTACAGATGATAAAATTGAAGCTTGGAAAAATTAAGTGATTAACATGTAATGACATATTTGTGAGGTAGAGTTTGGATTTGAATCTAAAGTTTTAGCTTTCTATTAATTTATAACCTAATTGAATCTTATCTTAAGAACTTAAGCCTGTCACAATATGAGAAAATTTTTAGGTCTTTATAATTGATATTTTAAGTTTCTTATTTAAAGGCTATTGATAAGTGATTTGAATCTGAATCTTATGTTCTTCAATATCTAAATGGCTGTCAAATTAAGAGTTATGCATAAAAGACAGAGAATACTTTGGGAATACAAACACATCCTCTAGGATTCTGTGTAAAGAATGAACATAATGCCTTCAGTTACTTGTCCTGAATGGATGAGTCAGAAGTTCATGATAATTCTGACACCTTATTTAATAAGCTTTGAGACCAATTTAAGTCCTTTGCAATGACACCCATATTGAGTTCGACATACATGCAAATTCATAGGCATGGTAAAAGAAAATAATTAATTCACTAAAAGTAGAGATCAAATTGCTGAAAACTTTGTACCAGAGTAAACCTCCATTAGTTTAGATCTTTGTAGTTTGTCTCCCCAAGTAGAATGGAAGGCCACCGACTGCAGGAGTATGTTTGTTTATTTTTATATAAATGTTAACAGCTTTTTAAAAAAAAACTGAATAATATAAGAAAAACAATAGTCTTACCTATATTTGATGTCAAGTGATGGCATTATTCTCTTGATTTTGAAGGAAATATTCTATTTCCTTTTTTCCCTTTTATCTAAGAGGTAAAAAAAAATCACTAAATTAACTAGCAATTTGGTAGTTTTAACTTATTTAGGGTATTGAAAGTCTTCACTAAGACTTGGTTTTTAAGGCTGGGCAGAAAAGGAGGTAAACTTTGAAATAGAATAAAAAGCAAAAGTCCTAGTACTGTGAGTCAAGTATCTTGACTAGTTAAGCTAAGCAGGACTTTGTTGTTACATCATGTGATTTGCTGAGCATATCTGACCAGCACTGTACAAAGTCCAAATAAATTTATAAGCTGAGCTTTCATTTAAGTAGAAATGTTCCTTACAAGGTTGGTTGGTTGGTTTAAATTGCTTATTCCATGGGTTATTTCTATTTATTTCTCTCTTAGGGAAGTTAACCATCTTATATTATGTTAGGAATTCTATATTTATGGAAAATTGTTTTGAAGACAAGATTCTTTGCTTTTAACTGAGAATCCAACAGAAAGGTACTATAGCAAAATGGAAATGGAGTCTAGGGACAAATGAAGAGTTTGGCCTTATACTAGAGCATGGAAAGTTGATTGTTACAGCACAGTAGATGGGAACAGAGGCATGGAAGAACATAAATGCAGTGATGGAAAATGTAGAAGTTCTATTCTGATCACTTCTCTTTTCTCAGTAAATAGGAATTGCACTCATCAGCTGAAAGTGGTGATGGGGAGGAGTTGCAACAGGTTTGAGGAAAGACGAAGGTATAAAGTAGTCACTAAAGAGTAGAATATATGAAATGATTGCATGGCAGCATTAGGGTGCCTTCTGTGATCATAAATTTAAAGTGAGACCATTCAGAATGTTCAAGCGTTTTTTTCCCCCTAGCTACCTTGAGTTCAATGGTACAGAAAGAACAATGAGTTGGATTAAAACAGGGCTGTATTTGGCCAAGGAAGAAGAGAAAAAAAGGCAGGAGAGTAGAGGATCATCCCTGTTTCCCCTTTCTAAAATTGCACTCTCTCAAAAATATATGGAGTGCCTATTTCTCTTTTCTGCTTTATTTTTCTCTTTAGTACTTATATCTATCATATTACTATTAATAAATGTAATTATTATGTTTAATTTCTCTTGTTCACTCTCTTCCCTATTAGAATGAAAGCTCTATGAAGGCAGGAATTCCTGCCTGTCTTGTTCACTGTAATTGTCTTTTTAAAAGGCGTGATTCCTTGCTGGGTAATGGCAAAGCAGTTATTACAGCATCTGTGCTACCCTTATTCCCCACCATTGTCTCGCAGTTTAACAAAGCAAAGGAAATGATTGGCTTATGGCTTAGCAGCTATTTCTAAAATACCAGATGCTTTGGATATCATTTTGGTCTTTAAAACCAGTAACATTAATCTCTTACTATAATTATGAACCTTATGGTAATAGAACTTTCTCTAAAATTTTCTTAAGAGAGTATTAAAAAATGGAAAACAATGAGAAATGATGTTGGACACACATGTAAGGGCCAGATGAGAAAGCTGTTGCAATAATCCAGGTAGGAGATGACAGTGACCTAAACTAAGGGAAGGGCAGTGGAAATGGGGATGGACGCAAATAGATTTAAAAAATACCATGTAGGCAGGATCAATCATACCTGCTGACTGAGTATGGAGGTGCAAGAAAGGAGGTAGAGAAAGAGGAGGAATTATTCTTTGGTCATTCTACTGACCACAGTGAAGTTGTTTTCAACATCCTTGCTGTTCTCTTAAAGGGCTCCTGTAAGTAACTGAATTTTAGCTAAAATACCATAAAAAGACCTATAAAAACAAATAACTTTCATGGTTCAAATAAATTAAGCTATGATGGCGTGATAACAAATAACAAGACTGATGAGGCTTTCTTGACACAGGGCTCATTCCAGTGAGCTCCTTTAAATCAGTCATATAAGGAACTACCTACTCTGCTTGTTCATAAAGCTGGTATTGCATCCCAGAATTCAGGCTGAAAAGATTCTTCTTTGGTCTTGCACTGCTGGCTAGCAAACTCCTTTAAAAAAATCAAATTTCAATAATTCTCAAATCACCTATAAACATTTAAAGAATACTTATCAGATGTCCAATATAATGCTATGAATTGTTATATAAATATTTATGTTCATATATAGATATCCATTCAATAAATATGTGCCAATAACTGCCTGGCATGTGTGGACATACAAGTACAGCCTACAGGTCTGCATTTTATGTGTACTTATTTATAGCTTAGAATAGGAGACTGAATGTGATTGAATAAAAAAAATCCCAGCTAGGGCAGTGCCTGGTGGTGGGTTCAAACCGGGTCCTGGCCAAAAACTGCAAAAAAAAAAAAAAAAAATTAATAAATAATCCCAGTCACACTGTTTTGTACAATGTTTTTTCCTCTACAAGTATGATCTGAATTATGGGCAATACTTATTTTTAAAAATCATTTCACACAATCCTAGTGGCTATGCCCTGGATTATGTATTTCAAAAATTTCTAAGATGGGCTCGGCCCATAGCTCAGTGGTTAGGGCTCTGGCCACATGCACTGGGGCTGGTGGGTTTGAACCTGGCCCTGGCCTACTAAAATAGCTGGGCATTGTGGTGGGTGCCTGTAGTCCTAGCTACTCGGGAAGCTGAGACAAGAGAATCGCTTTAGCCCAGGAGATTGAGGTTGCTGTGAGCTGTGACATCATAGCACTCTACCAAGGGCACAAAGTAAGACTCTATCTCAACAAAAGAAAAAAAAATTTGTAAGATGAGGAAAAAGTTTCACTCTAAGGCAGTACTCTAAGTACAGTTATGAGAAGTTGAGTTTCTTAGTGAGGTCTTTTAAATACTGGGGACACACTGTACTTTATCATGTTTCACAAAGGATCAACAGTGGGGAAATATTTTGATCCTAGAAAAGAAACAATAATTGAAAAAATTCTCATTCTTTCATTTGTTCATTCATATGATAAGTATGTTGTTAGTATCTGCTAGTGATGGGCACTCTTTTAGGGGCTAGGGATATAGTGGAGCATAAAAGAAACACATCCCTTTATAGAGTTGATAGTCCCATGGGAAAGACAGAAAATTTAAAAAATGTAAAGAAATAAACATAAAGTATAATTACTGACAGTGATAAATGCCAGGAGGAGAAACAAAAATAGCTAATGGGATAGAGTAACTTCTTAAGGATAGGACCTTATTACTATTGTGTTTCAAGCATCTAGCTAGCAGAATGCATGGGAAAAAAAGTCACTGAGTTGTTATATAAATTAAAATGAGCTTTCAGGTGTCTGCTTTTGTTCCTGAATGCACTGGTATAAATCTACAAATGAAGTATTAGACACTGTAAATTGTAAGGTGTAACTCTGAGTGAAGAGAAGGAGAACCAAGATGGTAATAGTCTTGCTGAATATTTTTACAGGGGTATAAAAATCCTGAATGTGAGCAAATTCAAATATTTTCAGCTAAGTTAATTAACACATTAAAGTAAATATATAAAATATTAATGATTTCTATTACCACAGAGTTAATATTCAATCAAATTGATTTATTTGCTGCTTTTTTGTTCTTAGGACTTTGGAAAAAAATCAAATGTAATGGAATTTACAAAAAGGTGGCACTGTCTTTCTCTTAAACTTGACACAAAGTAACTACTAAGTGACAAAAACTTTCTGAGTAGATTTATAGTTTCTAATCATCAGTGTAATGACTGATGAAAAAGCATTATACTAGAAAACAGGATGCTTAGTCTTTAGCAGATGTCCTTAGCATGGGCAGTGGCCATTAAGAAGCAGCATAATTAAAAAGTGTGGCATATTTTTTTAAGATTTTTTTTAAGATCTCAGCCAGTGGTTGCTTTTAAATGCTGTTTTGACTTAGTTTTGAAACCCTGGCTAGAGGCCAGTCAGTTCCCCTTTTGGAACGACTTGAGTCCACAACCCCAAGCACTTCCCTTATTGGGTATTCACATTCAGGGTCACTATATACCTGCCCTCATCACCACAGGGCCAGGTAACAGACAAATAGGAACAGCCCCTGTGCTGTTGAGCCCACAGAAATCATTCAAATCAGCTACTCCTGAACCTGCTTACTTTGGCCTCATGTGTTCCTTCCTGTAGAATCCACAATAAAGGTTCTTGATCACTGGTCTTCCTTGTCCCTCTGCCTTCTGAATGACCCTGGTGCTTCCCGAGTGGTCCTGTGTGGTCTTTTGTGTTTGTCCAGGGAACTGTGAGTATCACAAACTGTACAACTCTTTCCATTTTCTTTCTCTTGATCTGAATCTGGCCCCATCTATCTTTCATATAAGGTAATAAATACAGTTAGTTAAAACATAGGGTTTACTATATATTTACTTTAGGCAAGAAATAATGTTAAGATCAGCTGTTAATATTTCTTTTCTTTTCTTTTTTTCCCCCTTTTTGAGAGAATCTCACTCTATTGCCTGAGGCTAGAATGTTGTGGTATTAGATTAGCTCACAGCAACCTCAAACTCCCGAGCTTGAGGGATCCTCCTGTCTTAGCCTCCTGAGTTACTGTGGCACCTGCCACAATGCCCAGCTAATAATTATTTCTTAATTAAAAGTAATATAGTAAGTGCAACATTGGTTTTAATGACCCTGATGCAAATTCTCTGCGAAAGTTCTGATGACTTTGTAGCCACAATCCATTTCAATTGCCAGGATGCTGTAATTAAGCACAAACACATGCTGTAATTAAGCACAAACACATGTATTAGACAAAAGTTACTGGCAGCTGAGTATTCACCAGGATACATCAATAACTGTGCTAAATGAGGTCGGATATTTTTACAGAGAACAGGTTTGGATCTAGTAAAGGTACACTAATCAACCCATTAAAAACTCTCCTATAACTCTTTTTTTTTTCTTCAGTGGTAAGATGGGACTTTTTTTTTTTGAGACGGAGCCTCAAGCTATCCCCCTGGGTAGAGTGCCATGGCATCACGCTCACAGCAACCTCCAACTCCTCCTGGGCTCAAGCGAGTCTCCTGCCTCAGCCTCCAAAGTAGCTGGGACTACAGGCGTCGGCCACAATGCCTGGCCGTTTTTTGGTTGCAGCCGTCATTGTTTGGCGGGCCCAGGCTGGGGATTTGAACCCGCCACCTTAGGTGTATGTGGCTCGCGCCTTAGCTGCTTGAGCCACAGGCGCTAAACCAAGATGGGACTTTTATTATAAGTTAGAATGTTTATTGCAGCCCAATTCATAATCACCAGGTCATGGAAGAAGCCCAAGTGCCCATCGATCCACGAATGGATCAATAAACTGTGGTATATGTACACCGTGGAGTACTATGCAGCCATTAAGAAGGATGGAGAATTTACATCCTTCATGTTCACATGGATGGAGCTGGAGAATGTTCTTCTGAGCAAAGTATCACGAGAATGGAGAAAAAAGTATCCAATGTACACACCCCTATTATGAGAC
>CAUYTI010036897.1:0-28627 GCA_963575145.1 Galago senegalensis | reverse complement strand
CATAGCTGTGTACATTAATGCAGTCATGGGGTACAGTGTGCTGGTTTTATATACAATTTGAAATATTTTCACCAAACTGGTTAACATAGCCTTCACGGCATTTTCTTAGTTATTGTGTTAAGACATTTATATTCTGCATTTGGAAAGATTCACATGTGCCCTTGTAAGATGGACCATAGGTGCATCCAAGGTCCCACCAATCACCCCCCTCCACCCATTCTCCCCCCTCCCCTTCCTTCTCTCTCTCCCATCTCCATATGCTTTGGCTATAATTGGGCTGTAGCTTTTGCATGAAAACTATAAACTAGTTTCATAGTAGGGCTGAATACATTAAATACTTTTTCTTCCATTCTTGAGATACTTGCTAAGAAGAATATGTTCCAGCTCCATCCATGTAAACATGAAGGAAGTAAAGTCTCCATCTTTCTTTAAGGCTGCATAATATTCCATGGTATGCATAGATCACAATTTATTGATCCATTCGTGGATCGATGGGCACTTGGGCTTCTTCCATGATTTAGCAATGTCTGGACACCTTCTTTTTACCCTGTTCTATACTGGGCACAATGCAACAGAAATTTCCAGGGAGCTCCTAATCTAGAAGGAAAATGTAACAAAACATTGTAGAAAGAACTAGAAGGCAGGGAAGCTCAAAAGGGCTCTGCTCTGTGATCTTAGAGAACAGGTGCCCAGATCTGTCCTGAGCCAGAATGTAACCTTAGTAAAAGATCCTACCCTAGCTCATAGACAAGCGGGGCACAGAATTTATCTAACAATTGTCCCCCCAGAATAGTGGAAGGAAAGAAAAAAGAAAAGAATAATTCTTACATGTGCTCTTTCTTCTGATTGGAAAATTCCACATAACAAATCTTCCTCATCTCTTCCATCTCAAGAAGCCTTCCTTGACCTCCTCTTTTGATCCAGTCCCCAAGTCTGGACTGGGGACAGCTTCCTAATGTGCCACAGTGCCATCCTAAATTTACCTCTATAAGAGTTTCTTTTTCTTTCTTTCTTTCTTTCTTTTCTTTTTTTTTTTTTTTTTTTTTTTTTGATAGAGTCTCACTCTTGTCACCCTGGATACAGAGTCACGGCATCATACTCACAGCTACCTCAATCTCTTGGACTCAGGCATGAAATGAAACATATCCAATGACTTAGATGTGCCCCCAATACAGTTTTATTTTATATTGCCTACCTCTGGCGTCCCTATTCTCACTGATAATGGTAAGAGAAGGGAGAACATTCATCAGTCAAAGGTAATTCAGCCTCTTTCAGTTTAAGGCAGTTTTCTTTGTGAAACTCTTCTGCCCATTTAAAGCTCAAATTCTTCACTTGAAAGGCTATCTCTGTCTTCTTGAAAGGAGAGGGCTTTCCTACATCCCTTGCTCTTTCCTCAGATAGCCACTTGGGGAAGAGGAATATCTTCATGCTCACAGTGTTAGGGTGGAGCGCTTGCCCCTGAGTCCTCATTGTCCTGAAAGAGGCGCCTATCATCTCATTAAGTCACCAAGTGCCACGTGCTGTTATTCTGTGAGATGCAGCTAATTCCTCTGTGTCTTGCTTTCTGTGTTGTTGTGTTATAATCAAATGTTGAGTAAATATTAAAGAATATGTATGCATACAGAAATATAAAAATGATACAACTCCACCACTCATTTTAATAAAAAGAATTTTCTGCCATAGTTGCCTCTCCTTTTACCCAGTTCCCTCCCTGTTTAGGGGAGCATATCCTGAATTCTTTTTTAATCACCCCCTTGCTTTAGTTTTACCACATGTATTGGCATCCTTAAACATTTTCCCACTAAAAATTGTGTTTCTGAATTCATTCAAATTGTTGCATGTAACCGCAATTTATTATTTTTTTCTTGAATACGTGGTATTGTATTACAGGAAGGTATCAGAATTGGCTTATCACTTCTAATCCGTAATGGGCATATTGTTAGATTCTAGGTTTTGCTGTGGTTTTTGTATTTGTAAACAGTATCTTCAGGTGGACGTGTGTTAGAACTCTTTCAGAATATATATCACAGAGTGAAATTATTACACCTGTATCAGAAGAGGTGCACATGTTCATCCTTCTAGAAATTAACTTTTTCCCAAAGTGGTTACACTTAGTAGTTGACCCACCATTAATACACCTCTGTTCCAGTTATTCCAGCTTCACCAACACCTGAGGTAATTGAACTTTTCTTTTCTAGTTGGTACACATAAAATCGTATCTCATGAGGGGTTTAATTTACCTTTCTCTGATTGCCAATGAGAATGAGCATTAGTTCCTGAGCTACTGACGTTCATGATTATTACTCTATGAAGTTAAGTCTTTTGCCAATTTTTCTTTTCTTTGTAATTTTTTTTTTTAGGGAGCTGGGGTGTGGATAGAAGTTCTTTATATTTTTGTGATGTATGCATTTTGCTTTGCATGTTTTGCTTTGAATGAAGTTTTGAATCTGTGCCTTTTCATTTCCTTCTGTCTGTGAGCATAACTTGCAGTTATAATATACATAGTTGGCTTTGCCTACCCTCTAATGTAGTAAGAGTAATTTTAATGTCTCATTTAACCTCTATTTCTTAAGACAGAGTATCGTATCACCTGGTCAATATTTCATTGTTTTGATTTGCACATTGAAATTCGTAATTTACTTTAAAAATGATTTCTTACAAGCTGTGGGATAAGGAACACAACTTCTTTTTTCCATCTGAAAAGCCAGTTGTTCCAGCTCTATTTAGTAAAAACTATTTCCTTTCCCCAGCAAACTGCAGAGCTGGTTCTGTTATAAATTGGTTTTCATACTTTCAAGGATAGGTTTCCATACATCTTTTTCTGTTCCAATGGTTCATTTTTCTATGTCTGAACACCAACATAATACCATCTTAATTATTAAAGCTTTATTAGTACTGAGATCTGAGGAAGGATGTTCAATCTTTGGTCTTTTTCTTCAGGAGAGTTATGGCTATTCTCTGGCATTCCGTTTCAATGTAAAATTTAAAAGTAACTTGCCAATTCTCAAATACCTTTTGGTATGTTGAATGTTTACAATACTGAGGGCCTGAACTCACTAAAGTGATTTATCTCTCCATGCAAGTCTCTTTAATGTCTTTCAGTAATTTTTTCTAATATTATGATCTGACATATCTTATGTTATGCCTATTTAATAAATAGGCACTTCATATTTCTTAGGAAAAAATATATTTCTTGGGTTCTGTGATTGTTGTTATTATTATTGCCATTATTCTCCTTCCTGTTCCCTGTGCTCAGAAAAGAAATTGATTTTTTATTATTTTATTTTGTATTCAGCAGCATTGCTAAACTATATGATGCAAATAATTCTGGTTTCCCGGCAGTCCTTAGAACTTTTGCCTCTTTTCCTAGCCTTATTGACCTGGATATAAATTGAATAAAAGTGGAGCCAGAAGGTAGCTTTGTCACATTGACGATCTTAAAAAGCAAATTTTATAATCTATTTGAATGTTTTCTGAATATTTTTCTAGATTCTATGTACCAGTTCAAGATTTTTTTTAATATCTCACTTATTAGGTATTTTTATCATTGACAAATACTAAATTTTATTCAAAGTTTTTTTTTAATATTGATATAATCTAATTCTTCTCATTTAAACATTTTGTGTTAAAAACTATTAAGACTGACATGTTCATATTAAAATAGGCTTCATTGCTGGAATAAACTCAAACTGCTCAAGATACCTTTTAATATATTCCTAGTATTTTTTTGCTAATATTTTATGTAGAATTTTTGCATTCATGTTCATGCATAAGGTGTTTCTATAAATTTTTCTTTCTCCTCCTGTTCTTGTCAGATTATCCTCCCCCCTTCAAGGTTAATTTAGTAATTCTTGTTGAATTACTGGGGAAGGGGAGCACTCTTTTTCTGATTTATATTCTCTACAAATCTAGAGGTGTAACATTACCAGACTTCAAACACTACAATAAGGCTACAATAAACAAAACAGCATAGTACTGGTCCAAAACTAGAGACAAATGCCAAAAGAACAGAAGAAAGAACCCAGATACAAAACCCTTGACCTACAACCAACTGTCCTTCAACAAAGAAGACAGCAACACACATTGGGGAGAAGAAGTCTTGTTCAAAAAATGGTGCTGGTAAATCTGGATAACCACATGAAGAAGAATGAAGCAGGACATTTACCTCTCACCACTCAGAAATTAATTCAAGATGGGTAAAAGACTTAAACATAAGGCAAGAAACTATGCAAATTCTAGAAGAAAATGTTAGAAAAACTCTTCCAGTTACATACTTTATTAAATTTGAATTTGATTACAGTTTAATGTAAGTTGGCCCATGCATATTAATCCTTTGAAATTTACTGAAGGCTTTATCAGGATGCAGTGGGAGTCAATTTCAATAAATGAAACAAGTACGCTAAGAAAGAACACATGTTTTGCACATAGTGTTCAACCTATTCAAATTACATCAAATGCAATAATCATGATATTCCTATGTTTTACAGCCTTACTTTTTAATTTTCTTCTTTATCTACAAATACTGAGCTCCATCAATTATTCTACTGTGGGTGGTTTATTTATATCACACGTCAGTTGCACAATATCTTAAATTTATTTTGATAAACATATGCATATCAGTTTTGAATTATAATGTCTCCCCGGAAAATTGAAATGCTTTTTAATTTGTAGTCACATTCTTTTCTTCTAGTCATGTTTTAGCCATAAAATCTATTTGGTGGATATTAAAATTGCTACATGGTGTTCTTTTATTTTTATTTCTTTTCAATTCTTTGAATTCCAACTCTTTCATCCTTTTACCCTTTGTGTGAGAGCTCTCTTAATTGCAACATGTGCTGGCTTTTTAAGACTTTGTGTTCAATTTGAGCTTTTTAAAAATAACTAATAATGATCTCTACCGTAAAAGTTACGCTGTGTATTATCCCTGTATTTGTTACGCTTGTGTTTTCTTTTTTAGATGAACTGAGTACTCTTTTGACATTTAATGCTTGTAAGTTGTAGATTGTATTTATATTCCAGAAATTTTAACATACTTCATTCATCAAAGCATAAAGGCCATCAATATACTTTTTTGTCCATCTGAATAATTAAAGGGCTTTAGAAGTTAATCTAAATTAACTTCTCCCAAATTCAAGGTTTTATATTTTAACATTTTGGGGGGTTTTGTTAATATTAGTTGATTGATTATGCTAGTAGCCACAAGGAGAATCACTGAAGTCTTGTGATAAATAAAGCAAAAATTAATTTTTTTCCTCATGTCACAATCTGATGTAAGTTAGGTGGCTCTGTTGGTGAATTCCCCCCATGACAATTCAGGGACCTGAGTTACTCCCATTTCTAAACTTAACTGCTTCTGAATTTACTTTCAGCTATGTAGATGGGAGAAAGAAAATGTGGAGAACTCACGCTCTCTCTTAGCAGCCTCAGACTGGACAACACGCAAGATGTCGGTGGGAAGGCAACACAATGGTCTCAGTGGAGACTCAGCCACATCCTCCCAGTGGACTCACCAGCTCCAACTCTGAGGAAGGGCAGGAGCTGTGGTCTCCGTGTGCGGCCAGGAAGAGGAAACTTACAGCACTGTCTGGTCCACAGAACTTCTTATTGTTGTTTCATACAGTTAATATTTGTTGATATTTACTCTGTTATTTCCTTTTAAAAATTTTAGTGTATTATTCTTCTTGCCCCTCAGGTTTCCTTTTTGAGATTTTCTTCTTTATGACTGAAAAACATCCCCTGAATACTGCAGATCTGTTAGGAAAGCTTGATTTTTTTTTTTTTTTTTTTGAGGCAGAGTCTCACTTTGTCTCCTGGGTTGAGTGCCTTGGCGTCATAGCTCACAGCAACCTCAGACTCCTGGGTTCAAGCAATTCTCTTACTTCAGCTTCCCAAGTAGCTGGGATTATAGGCACCCACCACCCCACACCACTGGAAAACTTAATTTTTATTTGTTAAAGTGTCTTTTTTCACCTTTACTCGGGAAATATAGTTTGACTGAACACCAAATTCTAGACATAGTTTTATATTTTTCTTACAGCTTAGTGAAGATGCTCCTGCCTTTTACCTTCCACTATTGTTCCTGAGAAGGCATCTGTCAATCTAGCATTACTTCGGAGAAATTCTATATTTTCTCGAGAGGCTTTTAAAATCTCTTTTTATTTGGCGTTATCCTACTTATCTGTGATGTATGAGTGTCTTTTAATTTTGTTTTTGAATTCCAGTTATTATCATTTTTATTTCTAGTTATTCTATTTCTTTGTTCCTTTGATTTTTTTTTTTCAGTTTTTGGCTGGGGCTGGGTTTGAACCCACCACCTCCAGCATATGGGGCCAGCGCCCTACTCCTTTGAGCCACAGGTGCCGCTCATTTATTACTTCTTTTTTAAAAATTTCAGATCAATATATGGGCGCAAATGGTTAGGTTACATTGTTTGCATTTGTTAGGTGAGGTCCAAGCTGTAATTGAGCCCTTGTTAATTCTTTTTCAAATCAGCTGCTTAGAATAGCCTCTTCTACTGCCCTCACACTTTTTAATCCTTTTTTTCTTTTTTTTTACACATTTTAAGCATATTGGGAGAGCAGCTAAGCTGGGAAGAAAACTGAGCTGTCAGGTGTCTAAGTAGCCAATTAAAATGATTAGTCAAAAAAATGAGAACTAAAGTTTTAATCATTTACTGTGATGGTGTAAGCAAGAGTATAAAACTGGAGGAAACTCCAACTCCCTCTTTTTCATTTCCCCCCATGGAATGGTTCACACGTCAAGGGTGAGGTGGATCAGCGCAGCCTTATTGTTGAAGGGGGTTGGGAAAAAAGGCTCTACCAATTTTGTTGATATGAGGGCGGAAAAGTACTGAGAACTGAGTCAGAACAGGGATGGCTGCAGTGTGGTTCCTCTCCTCAAACGGGGGCTCAGCAGGGATGCCAGAAGACTCTGCCCGACACCTCACACAGGAGGTCAAGGAGATCCAGGAGTGAAGGTGGTCGGGCCAGCGATGTGAATATGTAAAAAGACAGGACCAGCCAGGGGGGCCTGAGCCACGGCCGAACCTCCCTCCAGAGACTGCAGTCCACTGCCCTGCACCACTCCCAAAGTGACTCACTGGGCTGAGGCCCAAAGTCTTGGGAGTCTGGAAGACACGATAGAGTTCACGGACAAGGCATCTAAGTCTTCATTTTAGTCTTGCAAAATTTTCCCTCTCTCTCTCTCTGCCTCACTCTCTCTTTATCTGTCTTTTAGGGGAAAAAGGGAAGGAAGGAAGGCAAGGAGGGGAAGGAAGTAGCAGAGGAGGAGGAAGAGGAAAGTTTAATCTAAAATCCAAACCCCAAAAGGACTTACTAGTTCTGAGCTCTCCCCTCCCTTTGAATAGAAGAAAACTCGGAAATAGTCTAAAACCGAAATTCTTTGCTTTAGTATCTCAGAAACAATGCCCTAGTTTACTCCCACCCTCACACGCACCGTTTATATACTGTATATAGCTACCTGCCTACTGTTTGCCTGTTAATTAGGCTCTTAGAGTAAGAGTGATAGCTCAGGTAAGAGTGATAACTTATTCACATCTGTATTCTCAGGACAGCACAATGACTGGTTATACATAGTATTAACCCAATAAATATTTATCACACAAGCAAATAAATTCATTGCAAGGCCACTATGCAGTTTTCTGAAACTATCGAGACAGAGTATAGCAGATGGGAATGTGGATAATGGGAGAGGAAGGAGTTTGGGAGGACAAGGAAAAAGGCGGTATTAAATACGAAATGAAGCACTGTCGAAGTCCCACCTCGAGTGGTCTAAAACCAGGCCTCGCTCCAAGACGCATCTTTAAGAATGTGTCTGTTTGCTTTTCTGAGAGATCCCACTCTGATTTATGTGGTGGGAAAAAGTGAAAAATAAGGAAAAAACATAAGACTTTCTTTTTAAATATAAAGAAGATGCTGGCCAAAAGGCCAAAAACTATTTCTATTGCCTAGAAGATTTGGCATGATGTTTTTTGAAATTATCCTTTATTTGTATTTATAAATATTAGTTGTCTATTTTTTTGAGACTTTGGAAAAAAAATAAGAAGAGGAAGTTCACTGATGACTCCATGCTGAACCTCAGAGTCAAAGCAGTTTATAATTGACATACTCTTATTTGAAAAAAAAATGGAATAAGCATATCAAAAATAAAACAAAGGCCAAACTCCCTCAAATTATATCTTCAAAGTAATTGATTAATGTGTTTCACTTAGTTACATGTTCCCAAGTGCACCTGGGAAATTTTTATCTGGAAACAGTACGTAGAAAACCCTTGTTAAGAGAGGGGCTTAGTGATCACAGATTTTCTTTGAAAAATCTTTGAAATTAGAGGTGGTTTGTCTGGCGGGGCAGATTGGTGAGAATAACCACTGGCCTGTGGAAAGAGATTGGGGAGATCGGACTTTGCACCCCTTCCCACACTCCAGTTAACACACTCCCTGCCTTCATGTGTGGTTTTCCTTCCCTTCTTCCCTTCCTTTCTTTCTTCCTTGATCCCCTGGAGCCCTTCTAGGTACCAGGCACTATGATACAGATGCATGAGTCTCCGCCTCCACCTTCAAGCTCTCACATAGTCATAAAATTGACAGCACACCAGCAACAGCAATGAAAGATGTAATTGTTAGGGAGTAAATGAGAAGCCACACAGCATGCCCCAGGTGGAGGAAGGCCAGTAAGCACCCCCATGTCTAGGAAAACAATCTGTCAAGGCTCTGAAGAAGAGAGTCACTCCGGGTCCCCTGACTGGAATGTTATAATGCCAGGAACACAACTGTGACTACCAGTGAGCCCGAGATCTGGTCCCTGGGGAAAGAACGGTTGGAGTTCTACCATCTTTACACCTACTAATTCTGTAAGATTTCCTTTCGATGTCTCCACAATTTTTCATTCAATTTAAAATAACATTATGCAGGCCCTGTCAGTCCGATAATAACCAGTCATAGATGATCATTTTCAGAGCTATGAGCATTTCCTTAATGACTTTGTTTAACTTCTGATATCATGAAGAAGGAAAGGAAAAACTTAACTTGTATCATCCCCTAGGATTCCCAGGGACAACTTCCTGATAGTTTTTAAGTTTCCTCCTTCACTAAAAAAACAAACAAACAAAACCAGTATCCCTGTTAGAATGGCTTTTATTAAAAAGCCCCCAAATGATACCCACTGGGTGGATGCCGTGACAAAAGAATGCTTCTGCACTGTCAGGGGGACTGTGTTAGTGCCACCTCTGCGGAAAACGGAATGGAGACTCCTCAAAGAACAAAAAGCAGACCTGCCATTTTATCCAGCAATCTCACTACTGGGAAAAGATTCCCACCACAGGAGAAGAAGTCATTTTTATCAGGAAGATGCCTGCATACCCGTATTTAAGGCGGCACAATTCACAACTAACTACAAAGGTGTGGAATCCACTCAAGTGCCCATCAATTCATGAGTGAATTAAGAAAAATGTGGTATGTGTATACCTTGGAGTACTACTCAGCCATAATAACGCATAAATTAATGCCTTTTGCATTATATTTGGATGGAATTAGAGACCATTATTATAAGTACAGTATCTCAAGAATGGAAAAACAAATACCATATGTACTCACCATGAAAGCAGAACTAACCGATGGGCACATATATACACAGAGGGAAGTAAAACTGATTGGGAATTAAGGGGAGGGGTGTAGAAGAAGCAAAAACCTACCTAAACCATTCAGCTGGTGGACACACTTACAGCTGTCACTCAAGCATCATAAAAATGATTCATGTAGCAAGGACATCTGTACCCCCTAATATTCTGAAATTACAAAAAATAAATAAATGTATGCCCCCCCCAAAAGAAGAAAGTTGCCATTAAACTAGATAAAATCCAGGCATAAGTCAAGTATTTCTAGGGACAAAGCATTTCACTTTTATATTTTCAGCCAGTACTGTAATGAGGCCTTAAGAACTTTCCCTTTGCTCTGTCTACTTTGGAAAAACTCCGTGGGAACCTGAATCACTCTCCCTCTAACCTGGAGCAACTTGTCAAAAATCATCTCCCAAAAGAGAACCGTTTGCTCTCATTGTTATGGGAAAATGTGTTTAACTGTTTTACCAGCTAAAATAAATTGGCACTAAAAATGCCCTTGAAATGATAATGATTTGCTTGAGAGGTATTTACCGAACGCTAACTAGATATAACTCCTGAGATGTAAAAACATTGCTACATGTCTTCAAGAAATGTACATGCTGGAGTCATACTGTGTTAGGTACTAGAAACTATTGACCAAATCGTCACTGAATCGAAGATTATTTGATTTGTTAACTCTCTAGACATGATTGATCCTTGATAGTGATCGGTGTTGTTCATAAAAACCCTTTCTAATAGCAATGTAATATGAGCTACGTATTTAATTTAAAATAGTCAAGTAGTAATATTTTAGAAAATAAAAACAAACAACTTAAACTGATGTTTAATTCAGTATATACTAAATATTATCAGTGAAACATGTAATCAATATTGAAAAATATGAATGAGATATACTCATGAGTAATTTCACATTTTTTTTTTGGTTGTAATAAGTCTGAACTCAGTGTGTATTTTACACTTACAGCACATCTCAATTCATACTTGGTAGTCACATGCAGCCAAGTGGCCAGCCTTTTTGACGGCTCTGCTTTAAAACATGGAAGAAGACTGTGCAACCAATTTACAATCACTCACACATGCATATGAAAAATGAAACACAACTATAGCCTAGGATGAAGGAGGGAAGGGGATGAGAGGGGAAGGGAGGGGGATGGGTCGATAGAGGGAGGGTTGGTGGGGGACCACACCTATGGAGCATATTGCAAGTACAAGTTGGATCTATCAGGTGTAGAGCACAAATGTCTTACTCCTATAATTGGGTAAAAGTGGTGAAGGCCATGTTGTTTAGTAGGATGTAAGCACTCCAATTTGCACAAACAATCAACAGATCGAATCCTAAAAAAAAAAAAAAAATGGAGGAATTGGTAAAATCTTTATATTGTTTATAACACAGGTAGGAAGGAAGAAATTACAGTGATCAGGACAACAGTTTAGGAGAGTCACAGAGGTTTATATAGTAAGTAAATAAACCCGAGAACAACAAAAATAGAGGCTGTGTACAAATACCAAGTTCAGACTCACAAATAAACAGAGATCCCTTTAAGAAATTGTCTGAAAGTTTATTTACATGGGATTACTTTTGTTTTTCATTTACGTCAATATGTTTTAAATTACCTTGTTTACAGGGTGGAGAGTTCTTAATATAATAAGCCATCACAATAGCAAATGCAATGACTTTTTGGCCTTGCAGAAAGGAAATCCTATACTGTACAGGGTCGCCGGACTTCAGGGTGGGGCCCTGTTATTCTGCAGTCAAATTAGTCAAGGTTTAATCCAGAGCCAACATGAAAATAGTGACTGCCTGGGTTGAACTTTATGTGTTCAGATGAGAGGTTCTGAGAATCAAATCAGAAACTACATTTATTAAGCAGCTAATACATTCATCTCACTATGTTATTCTCTGGGATTTGTAGTTACATAAATAAGTTACATAAACCAGTGACTAATCTACAAGTAATTAAAGTATTCCAGAATGTTGTCAGGCTTTTTTTTTTTAGAAAGAACTCAAGGCCAAGAATAAATCAAGTCTCTTTGTGGTAAGAAGCACATCATCTTTTAATGAATGCAGGATTATTGTGAAAGGAGGATTAGACAGAGGGGAGGGAAATGTAACCCTCTGATCTCTGTGCTGTGAATTTTTATACAAAGTCAGACTGGTAGCCAGAAATTTCTTACTGGTATGTAAGACAGATGGGTAGGACCCAGGAACATTGATTTATGTGAGCCATGTGGCAAGAAGTGTTTAAAATTGTTTGAGCTTTGAATCAATAACCCCGGCCTAATCCTTGGGCATTCTCATTCATATCATAAAATCTACCTGAGTCACTACTTTTCATTCTCAAAATGCAATCATTATTAGCTTGTTATTATGATCCTATGTATGCATTGAATATAAAATTTAATATTCAGTCCCATTAAAAAATGATAAAAAAATAAAAAAAAGGAAACTGAGTACATCTAGGTTTGGGGTTTGGGGGTTTTTTTTTGTTTGTTTCTTTTTTTTTTTTTTTTTTTTTTTTTGTAGTTTTTGGCCAGGGCAGGGTTTGAACCTGCCATTATATGGGACCAGCACCGTACTCCTTGAACCACAGGCACCACCCACATCTAGGTATTTTGAAAAGACAGCCTAAGGATCTATTTGCCAATCACCCTCCTGAAGCTAGCTTGCTCATAGATTCAAGAGTAGCCCTTGGAGATCAAAGATTTCAAACCATTCTTGTTGTGTGAGAAGAGTAAGTCGCAGTCCATTTTAGGATCTTTGTACAGCTCGCCAAGTCTAACACTTCCTGAATGGAGTATGAGATAATCTCCAGTGTCACCCAATGGTCCTCAGTGAGCCTTAACTGAATACCGAAACCCAGACATCATGTACTGAGCAGGCGTAACAAAAGTATCATTACCTCATCCACACAGTAGCCTCCCAGTCTTCTGTGACACATTAACAGTATTTGAATGGTTGTCATTAACAACAAAAAAAAACAACCCAAACCTCTATATGGTCTGTGGTGTGGTTCCAAGTTCCCTGCAACACATCCTTTGCAAAGTGAGACCAGCCTTGCACCTGATCCAGCCACTCTGACTAATTATGCGTCAAGCTTATTTCCCATTCTGACTCCTCATTCCCATAACCTATTTTCCTCTTCACCTTTCTACCTCTCTGCTCTACTTTTTAATTTTTTTGCCTTTCTTGCTCTAATGTAAAAGTACATTATGTCCCTAGATAGTACATTTTATATATTCAGGTTAATATTATTAGACTGAAACGTTTCTCTTTACTACCATTGATCCCTGAAGCAATCCTGAAGCGGCAATCCATTTAAAGCAGAACTCCAGTCTAGATGCAAAGGCAAGAATCCCCCAGCTATAAAAAGGGCACAAATTTCATTGTATTTCATGTTATTCATCTTAGAGGCTACGCAGACTCTTACTTAACTGCAGTGTGTATTTATAGCATCAGAGAAGGTGTAGCCAAAAAAGCAATCTCATCCTTTGCATATATGTTAAATTAGGTAGGTAGAAAGTAACAGCCCTGGACAGAGAATCAAGTTCTCCAGTGCAAATCTCTAGCTTTATATTGGCTGAGCAATTGATTCAACTTCTCAAAGCCTCTGTTTCCTCATCTGTAAAATGGGGATAACAAATGACCTACAGCAGCATCCCTGGGGGAGTGAATGAGATAATGCACAGACGAAAATATTAGTCACGTGATTATTACCACTGTTATTATTATTAATAATACGTTAGCATTATCATAATGAAGCCTTCACCCATTGGAAAACAAATCTCCGTGAAATCTGTTCAATGTTTAAAATACAGGCTGGAGAAAATGATCAGAAGGCAGGTGCTGTGCTTGGGCACCAGCAGGGAGGAAGCCTGTTCCTTAGGTTACCCCAGTTTGAACAGGGAGCACGGGATAAAGGCTTGATTGAATGTGGTCAGCGAGTCCTGTAGATCTATTTTAACCGACGGACTTCCCCATTTCCTTCTCTTGACATTTATTTGTTAGAGAGACTGAGTCATTACATCTTCAGAGGAGTTGCTCTCCGTCAGGATTTTGCTAATGGCATCCCTGTGGCATCCTCAGGAAGTTCCCATGCTCTCTATTTTTCCTGCAGATTGTTAGATCCCAGGCAAGATCAGTCCAGATTTGGTATTTTTACAAGATCACCTCATAGACGGCACATTGTCCCGTGGGAAGGCACATTGTCTCTCTCTTGATTTTATAAGTCCCCACTGAAGCTCTGGGTCTTGATCCCTAATGAGAATCAGTGGGGGTGGAGGGAGGATAAAGAGATAATATTGCAGTTCTATCATTCTTTCATTCATTTCCCAGAGCATCTCTATGAAAACAAACTTCTCCTCACGGCCCACTTGGTTACCCAGTAGTGCAATACAGGATATGCAGAATAAAGGCTTAATCTGCCTCTACTAGCGATGTAGAGATATTTACCCATTTTAAAAATAATGTTTGTTGTCTAGCGTACTAAACTCAGTATATTTTGTTGGTGGTATGTTTTTCTTAGTAAATATGACTGTGAACCCATTGTTTACACTATTGAGCATTAAAGTCGTTGCAGCTTGTATCTTTATTGATGATCAAATTGTTCCATTTTTTTAAAAAGTTGATTTTATTCTAATGGATTCATGCCCAGCGCCTGAAAGAATGATCAGACCAAAATTTAGCAAATATAATAAAACTTTAAAGAGGATGACTAACAAAGTTTACATAGTTTGTGTATGAAACACGGCTCACCGAGCTATAAAACTTGAGTCCCCACCCCCAGGGCGGCAGACCAGTACCCGTCTATGGCTTCTTAGGAACTGGGCGGCACACAGGAGGCCAGTGAACAAAGCTTCACCTGTATTGCCAACCACTCCCCATTGCTCACACCAGCACCTGAGCTCTGCCTCCCATCAGATCAAATGGCAGCCTTAGATTGTCATAGGAGCATGAACCCTACTGTAAATTGTTCATGTGAAGGGTCTAGACTGGGTGCTCTTTACGAGAATCTAATGCTTGATGATCTGAGGTGGGGCTGAGGCGTGAAGCTAGTGATGGGAGCGGCTGGAAATGTGGAATAGGACCGTCTAGTTGCAGGAAGACAAGCTCAGGACTCCCGCTGATTCTGCATATGGTGAGTTGAATGATTAATTCACTACACAACAGAACCTTGGTAAGGTCACTATGCGAGGTCAACCTGGTCAACATACAGAGATGATCAACGCAAGGAACTAAGTCTACTATACTAATATGTACGTGTGGTGCATGTCCAGTCTGTGAAAATGAGTCAGCTTGAGGAGGTGGTCAGTATAGGGGGATGGTCAACTACGGAGGTCCTGCTGTGTATTACAATGTAATGACAATAGCAATAAAGTGCACAATAAATATAATGACCTTGACTCATCCCCAAACTACCACCCCCCATCTGTGGAGAATTGTCTTCCATGAAATTAGCTCCTGGTGGCAACAAGGTTGCAGACTGCTGCATAGAGAACTTGTTTTTTTTCTAGTACAAATGAAATCGTTTCATCTCTTACCAATAGGGATCTTCTTTAGGTTGATTCCTGAATCTTTTCAACTCAAGCTTAGTAGTTTTTGATAACCTCCTTGTTAACTCATACGGCCAAATGTTCCAAATTCATCATGTACATTTTCTGTTGCAGGCATTTCGGTTTGTTTTAATGGAAAAGGGCATTTCAGAATAAAAATCTGGGTGCTAGAGGGTTTGTGGCTCTTTGGTTAGTCATGATTTTTAGGCCTTTTCATTGGACGAAACTAGAAATTATTTTTAAATAAATAAACATCAAGATTCCTACTGTATCTTTGGATGTAAATGCAAGACTACAGAGTTTTTACTGAACCTCTTCCATTTTATTTCTGTATCTCTTTTCTTCTATTCTGAGAATAACAATCCTGTCTCTCAAGGACACAAGGATAATTGAATTAGGCCATCGCTTTGTCTATTTCTAGATTATCACACAATACTCTTAGCATGGAATACCAGCACTCTGACCTACAATATTATTACAGCCACATCACCAGGCTTGAAAGTCATTTCAGAATACTCCTCCACACTGTAGCAATGCCACAAACTACTGAACATACGTTTGTATCTTTTTAAATTAGTATTTTTGACTTCGTTGATTTTTTTAATTATGTAAAATATGTAAGTGGTAACAAAATCAAATCTATCAATAAGGCATATTTTAAAAAGTCTAACTTTCATTCCTGTCCCTTCTCCCATTTTCTAGAAGTAACCTTTTTTTTTTCTTTTTCAGTTTTAGCTGGGGCCAGGCTTGAACCCGCTACCCCCAGTATATGAGGCCGGTGCCCTATTTCTTGAGCCACAGGCACTGCCCAAAGTAACCATTTTTTTAATGTTATGGGTTTTTTTCCTTCGTCATTTATTTTACATAGCGTATTATACTTAGACAAATGTAGCACATTATACACACTGTCTTCACCTTGATTTTCTTACTTCTCAATATATTCTGGACATAAATCCATAGTAGAACAGGAAAATTTTTCTCATTCTATTTTTTTTTTTTTTTTTTTTTGAGACAGAGCCTCAATCTATTGCCCTGGGTAGAGTGCCATGGCATCATAGCTCACAGCAACCTCCAACTCCTGGGCTTAAGCAATTCTCTCGCCTCCACCTCCTAGGTAGCTGGGACTACAAGCACCTGCCACAACACCTGGCTATTTTTTGGTTGTAGTTGTCATTGTTGTTAGGCAGGCCCAGGCTGGATTTGAATTCACCAGCTCTGGTGTATGTGGCTGGCGCCTTAGCCGCTTGAGCTACAGGTGCCCAGCCTTCCCCATTCTTCTTTATAGCTGCATAGCATCCCCAATGGATGGTTGTGCCATGGTCTACCCAACAGATCCCTGTTGAAGTACCTTTTAGGTGGTTCCAGTCTTTCACAAGCATCAAAATGTGTTTTTGAATTTGTGTTAGTGTAACTTTGGGATTGATTTCTAGAAGTGGAATTGCCAGGTCCAAGGGTAAACACATATGAAATTTGATAGATACCGTCATGCATCACTTAAAAACAGGTGTACGTTCTGAGAGACGTATCATTAGGATATTGTGTCACCATGCAAACATCAGAGGGGAGGTGTGGCCTACTACACCAGCAGGCTGTGTGGTATTGCTGCTCACCTGTGCACAATGTTACTGTACTGAATCTTGCAAGCAATTATAACACAATGGTAAGTATTTGACTATCTAAACCTAGAAAAGAGACATTAAAAATACAGTGTAAAAACATTTTTAAATGAACGACCTATATAGAGCACCTATATTCACTTATCACGAGTGGAGCTTGGAATGGAAATTGTTCTGGGTGAGTCAGGGAGTGAGTGGTGAGTGAATGTGAAGGACTCTGTGCGTGACTGGTAGACTTTAAAACACGGTACACTGAGGCTATGCAAATGTTATTTCAAAAATCAAGCAATTGTGCTACAATGTTATGACAGCTATGGCACCACCAGATGATAGGAATTTTTCGGTTCCACTGTAATTTGGGGGGGACTGCTGCTGTACATGCAGTCCATCACTGGTCAAAACGTCACTATGTGGTGGACCAACCTCCCTCCCACAGTTGTTGGGTCACTTTGCATTCACAAACATCGGCAATGTGTGACAACACCTGCTTTTCCCCAGCAATGGCAATGGAGAGTGTTGCCAAATTTTTGGATTTCCGCCCAACAAGTAGTTGAGAAATTGTAGAATGGTGAGCTTTAATTTGCATTTCTGTTGTTACGAGCAGGGTTGATTTTGATCCTGTATGTTTACAATGATCTTTTTTTTTTAATTATGTTTATCTAGCTCATTTTATCTAGCTCTTTTTTTCCCTAGTGATTTAAATCTTAGGAATTTTTTGTGAGATTATTTAATCAGTTTTCCATTTGTCTTGTCTTGCAAAATATCATGTGTGTGTGTGCATGTGTGTACATAGAGAAAGACGTATGTATAAATTATACATATAATTTATCGTTATTGCTTTTGGATTCAGAGTCATAGTTAGAAAAGTCTTAACCACGTCTATTTATAGAGAAATTTGCCCATATTTGGGTACATTTTGTATTCATATGATTCCATATTTATAATTTTTTTTTTGAGACAGAGTCTCACTTTGTCACCCTCAGTAGAGTGCTGTGACATCACAGCTCACAGCAACCTCCAGCTCTTGGGCTTAGGCAATTCTCTTGCCTCAGCCTCCTGAGTAGCTGGGACTACAGATGTCCGCCACAATGCCTGGCTATTTTTTTGTTGCAGATTGGCTGGGGCCAGGTTTGAAACTGCCACCCTCGGCATATGGGGCCAGCGCCCTGCTCATTGAGCTATAGGCACCACGGGCATATTTTTAATTTAAATCTCTTATGCATGTGCAATAATCCTGATATATGGTATGAGGAATGAATCCACTTTCATCTTTTCTCATAAACTAGTTATCTGCATGCCATTTATGTTACAAATCCATCTTATTCATTGTTTGCGATGTCATCGGTGGTAGGCAAAGTAATGGCCCCCTAACGATGTCTATGTCCTTTGTGGAACCTATAAATATGTTTACATGGCAGGAAGTAATTAGAGTGGCAGATTGAATTAATCAGCCGTCCTTAAGGAGGACACTCTGGACTGTCCAGGTGAGCTGCATGTAACCACAGGGCTCTTTAAAGTGATAAGAAGAGACAGAAGACGAGGTCAGACTCAGAAAGATTTCAAGATACAGCTGGCATTAAGGGTGAAGGAAGGGGCCAAGAGCCACAAATTGCAGAAGGCCTTTCCAGTGAAAAGCAAGGAAAGGGATTCCTACTTAAAACCTGGAGAAAAACACGTGTCCCTGCAGACAATTTTAATCCGCTTTTCAGACTACTGTCTACAAAACTGGACAATTAATAAATTTCTGTTGTTTGAAGTCACTACCTTTGCAGTAATGTTTTATATCAACAATAGGAAACTCACACATCATCTTAATCACAAACTGAATTTAGGAATTAATTTTGATTTATTTCTGGATTTTCTGTTCTATTGCATCAGCCACTCTATTTCTTCATATGCTGCTATGACATTATTTCCTTACAGAGACTTCACAGTGGGTTTGAACACCTGCTAGGAATGTCACCCTCTTCCCCATGGCTTTCTTGATTGTCCTCAATTACATATTTTTGCAAATGAAGCTTATAATAATTTGTCTGATTGGGGGGAGGAGGAAGAACTTAATGGTATTCATAGTAGCAATACCATTTGGGAAAGATCCTATGCTCTCTTTATGATAGAGTCTCAGTGCCACTAAAAGTAACTGATATAGTGAGACAGGAGTATCTGATATAATCTGTCAGATTAGCCATGAAAATGAGAAAAAAAAATTACTTGGAAGTCAGATGTAAACAAACAAACAAAAAAAAGCGTTTATTATCAAGATTTTTTTAAATTCTGATGCAAACAAATTCAAACTAGTTTATGAAGAAAAAAAAATTGGCCCACACAATTGAAAATTCCAAATGAGGTTAGCTGCAGGTACTCAGATGACATCAGAAACAGGTTCCCAGCTCTGGCTCCTTTGTTCCCACTGCTCTCGTTCCACTCCAGCTTGCCCTCTGTACACACTGGCTTCCTATAAAGACAGACATGCACTTGACCAGCTGAGCAAGTGCTAGGGCTAAAAAATATCCCTCAGAAATTCTAGCAGAAGTTGAAAGACTGAATTTCATTACGCTGGCTGGCTTCGCATACTGCCCCTCAGCCAATCAGCAGCCGAAAGAATGAAATACTCAGATTGAGCAGTTCTGGGTCATGAACCCTCTCAAGATGGGGGTGGAGTCAGCCCCTCCTAACTCCAGAGAGAAGAGAAAGGGAGAGGAATTCCCCAAAAGGAAAAGCCAGAACTCTGTGAACAAGGAAAGGGTGAATGGTTATAGGACAGGCAGAAGAAACATATCACCACTTCAGTGGATTTGTACTAAATAAATAGAGGTATCAGGTGTCACTGGGTGATGTGGGGAATGGAATAATAAAACTCGCTTAGAAACTGGTCAGCTGTCAAAATTTAAGGGACACACAGAAATCCCCATTCTGAATTCTGACAGAGTTGTAGCCAGACTTGCCAGACACAGGCTACAAGTATATCCGATGTCTCCAGAAGAACTAGTGCCTTCCCAGCTGTGAGTCCTGAGCCAGCGAGGCCGTCTGCTATATTCACTGGGGAGAGTTTCAGCTTCCTGCCGTTAAAATGAAAAACAAGGAAGATTTAAACATAAAATTTATGGGAGAGAACAAAATCTGTCTGACAAGAAGTATAGAAAGACTTCAGGTAGTTTTATTTAAGAAGAATCCTAAAGGTTAATAATCTTCTTTCCAAGTAAAAAAAGACAGAGGGACTTTTTGGGGGAAAAAAAAGGAGGATGAAAGAACAGGATACATTTAGGGAGTGCTGGGATCCCAGGCAGGAGCTCCAGAGCTTGTGTGGGAAGATGTCAGGACTCTAAGCTAGAGAAGCAGCAAAAAAATCTTTCATACCAGACTAACAAGTTTGCATCTGGTTCTGGAGTATTATAATATGGTTTTTAAAAAGGCAGACTTATGATCAGATTATCTTAGAAAGACAGCTATTTTGATCGTGTCCAACTTCATTAGGCAGAAGATATAAAAGCAGAAGATACAGGAGGCAGTGATTATGGTTTTACGGTCGTTCTTAGCAACGTATTGAGAACTTTCCGCAAGGAAAGTTGTGCAAGACAAAAGATTAGGACTTCTAGATCCCAAAGGGGTTTCCAAGGAACACGAATTTAGCTGGATAGTTGGATACCAAGTTACCATGTAAAAAAAGAAAAAGATTCTGTAGCTAAATAAATTGTAGCAACTTAGTTTACTGCAGGACTTTTCAGAATAGTTAATATCCTCATGTGTAGGATTAAAACAGTAACTTTCCTGATTCATGTTATTGGGGATGTCATGCAAACCAGGTGGTTTCTTTTATGACCACTCTTTTGAAACTGTTATATTAGAGAGTAAAAAAAAAAAAAAGATGATGATAAGACATATGATAAAAACATTAAAAATGAGATAAGACAAATAGAATATATATTTTCTTATATATCAAGTACAAGTATAAAGTGTGCATAAAAGGATAAGTATAAAAATAAATGTCACCCTTCCCATAGAGATATTTGATGGGATAATTTGAAGCAGATGTGCCCAAGAGAGCCTAAAAGTCAGATGGCAGTGACTTGAAGTCATAGCTCTTGTAGGAATATTAGGTTACACAGTATTTTGTTCAAGAAAACTCATCTTATTTGCCAGACATCTTTCTATCCTTTCTGCCTTTCTAACCAGGCACCAATGTCCTGGTTCCTCATCCAAAGCTGTTATTTTGAGTAGCATATGCACAGAGATTTTCAAGGAAAACCATGTGATATATAAATGCCCCCCCCCGCCCCACCATCACAGATCATTAAGCTTCCTTATTTTGCACCTTCATGTCCCCAGTGGCAGCAAATATCCAAGATGGCCCTCCCTGTGACAGTCCTTCCAATAGCTGCCAGGGAGGAACTGAAGCCTCTTACAAACAGTCCCAAGAGTGAGTTTGGCAGCAGAACCTCAAGTCTCAACCAGCAGCCAGAGTCGACATCTTGATGACAACTTCATGAGAGCCCCTGTGCCAGACCACCCCGTGAAGCTGCTTCTGAATTCCTGACTTTCCAAAACTGTGAGATAATAAATTCTTTTTTTTTTCTAAGTTTTTCTTTAAGTTTTGGAATAAGTTGTAACACAGTAATAGATAGCTAAGATGCTGTAATAAAATATTTTATCATGAAGGAGACAGGCAGATGTTATTTATCTTACTGAAGCCCATGTGGGTCTGTACCCTGAAGAAATGCCTTAAGCCCTTCAAGTGCTTGTAACATCCACAGATACGGTTTGTAACATCCGGTTTGTAACATCCGCAGATACTTCCCTGCACCTCTCTTCCTCAGTATCTCAATAGTTTTTAGTAGAAATAGTCTCCTCCTCTGGTCTTCTTGATATTATACTTTTCTGGTATTCCTTCTCACTCACGGTTGGTCTTTCTCCATCTCTTTCTGAGTAAAGATGGTGTCATGAAATTTTTAGGAGACAAGTCTGGAGAGAGAGAGAAAAACATCAAATCATGAAGGAGGTGTGATGTCAGATTAAAGAGTTTGGACTTATTTCTTCAGCTTTTCTCTAAATGCAAAGGTTATTCTTATTTCTGTCCTAAGCCCTTGTCTTTTCTTATTTCCCCATTTTCTCCCTGGGTTTACCCCTGCCAAGCCCACTAGAATGCACACTACCAGAGGGCAGAAATGGCTAGCCTGTTCTCAGCTCAATCCCCAGTGCCTAGAGAGTTGTGAGCACACAGTAGGCACTCCTGTATTTATAGAGTGAATGAATGGATTCAATTACCCTCTGTATGCAGATTACGTCTCAGTCTAACCTCCAGCTTAAACCACACACTGAGCTCCAGATCAATATATTCTCCCATCCACACTATGCCTCCATTTGCACAGTCAGAGTAGTTTCATCAACTTTCTCCAGCTCAGCACTCGAGGCCATGCGTGCTCTCCCTCAGCTCACTTCTGTAGATTCAGTCATGGTAAGAGCTGCTCACAGAGGGCCTTGCCTGTATGTTCTTCACTAACCCTTGGCTGCTTCCACACAAAACCACCTCAAATTTAACACCCTAAGTAAAAAACAGAGAGCTTATTATACAAACAAAACATTAAAGATAAATCTGTTAGCAATCCCTCCACCAGATTTTCACCCGAGACCCTTCTTCATGCAAAAATTCTTTATATATCTGTCCTTTCTTTCTATTACTCCTCTTCTTCTCTACTGGGTCCTAACTACTCTGGAGTATTCATGATGCAATGAGCTGGAATTCTTTTTCCATCCCTAGAATAATTTCCTCACACTGATTCCACACACAGTGATGTGGTTAAGAGCGTGGGTGTGCTGCTCAGCTATCCGGCATCCAAGGCCACCTACGATTTACTGGTTCTGTGGCCCTGGGCAAGTTAATTAACATCTTCACACTTCCAGGTCCTTATTTGTCAAAGGGAGATGATTAGAAAGCTAATATAGAGAGTTTCACAGGGATTAAATGAAAGAGCCATGAAGAATGAGCGCACTGGTCATCAGTAAGAAATGCCTGGTTTCATTGGGTGTTATTATAGGAAACTTTTTTCTCTGCGGCCAAAGTGTGCCTTTTTAATGCTCAGTTCATAAACCTACAGTCTTGATGGAAATACATTCTTCACCTAGACACCTTCTCCTTCATGTGCACACACATGCACATGCTGGGTCAATGTCATCCAAATAAACACTGCAGCCAAGGGGAGTCTAGGGGAGTCAGGCACTCACAGGTCACTAGAGCTGGATGACATCAAAGGTGCAAGGAAGTGTCTCAAGATTTCTGATTGGCTACAATTAATCCAATAGGAATGCAGGATAGAAGCAGCAGTAAGGAGCCCTCTCCCTTGATGCCTGAGAGACAAGTCAGGGAACAGAGCTTTGTGCCATTAATGGCTATGTAAGGCGCACCAGGCATTTTGTTAAGATGCAGATTCTGACACAATGGGTCTGAGAAGACTGAAATTCCTCACTTCTAATGACCTCCCAGAGGATGCCATGCTGCCAGCTCCCCAGTCCACCTTGAGTAGCAGGGCTCTCCAGAATAGGGTTGGGCTGCCATCCAGGAAACTCAGGGAAACCTCACTAAAACCCGTGGGTCAGCAAGGCAAAGAGTGTCAAACTGGGCAGTACCAGCAGCAAAACAGGACCATGAACCAGGAGACCACAGTCAAAGTCAAGGGCAGACACGTGGGTGACAGGACACAGTCACTCCCTCACTGACGCAGGTGATCCAGGACTGTGCGTGGAGCTATGAAGCAGGACAGGGCAGCACAGTCCGGAGAACTGAGCAGAGATCCGTGTTGGTCATGGCAAAACTCCCACACCAGACACACATAAATCCTTCTTGCTTGTAGAGAAGCCCCACAGTGTGATGGCAAGAGCTCTGGACTTGAAAACACACTCAAATGAGACAGAGCCCAGAGTCTGGCACTTATAGCTCTCTTATCTCTTTGAGGCCTCATTTCCTCAGCCAAGACAGGGAGAGTAAGACCTTCTTCAAAAGATTGCTGTAAAGATTAGATGAGACAATTCTTTCTCTCAGTGGGAGGCCACCAGGTAATCTCTGACTTCCTCTGTGAAACTCGGATTATATATGCATCTGTGATTACAATAAAGATCACCACAGCTCCACTTTCAAAGAGTCACCACCTCCTGCCTACAACAAACTCAGAATTCTTACCCAATTTCTTGGGAATAAAACTCTCTCAGCTAATCTGTTATTATGTGGGAGAAGATAGCTCTAAGTGAGGGGCCACAAAGTCCAAGCAGATAACCTCTGAGTGTCCTGAGTTAGGCAGGAATTGTGACTCTGAAAGACTACCTGTCCTTTTATAAGACGGTCACTAAAACAGATAATAGGCCTGGTTTCAACATAAAAACAAATATTTACTTGAAAACCTCTGAATTTTTAAACACTGGCAATAATACAAATGTTTCAATACTTGTTTGGGCCACACAAAACCTATCTGCGGGCTCCCTTTGAGCCTCAGGACAACAATGGTCCCCTTTCCATCTTTGCCTTAATCCTTCGAGGAATCCATGCATTTGAAAAGAGGGCAAAGCTATCCTTGAAAAGCCTCTGAATGGTAGATTTTCAGGCAATCCTAAAGAACATGAGATTTTTAGAGCACAGCACATATTCAGCAGGCTTAAATCGGGTCGTGCAGACTTTTAAAAACTCTGCCTGTTGGTGTATGATGCCTTGGAAATGGGGCACGTAGCAAGTAAATGAGGCTGTGCAGCTGTTAGGAGCTTTTGGTTACAAGTGAGGAGACCTCAAGTGACATAATCCTATAAACAGCCCCCCATGCCAGATCCCAAGGTTTTCTTTTCACTCCTGAGAAAGACCATCTTCAACCTGTGTTCACCGTTTGTCATTCACAACTCTAACCTTTGTGTGGTTTATCCCATAGAATTAATTCATTAATCCATGTGATTGTTCCGAGCACTGGCTGAACGTCAAGCACCCTTCTAGGTGCTGGCAACAGAGCAGAAAACGAAATAGGCAGGAGTGGAATGGGGCCTTGATAAAGAAGCTAATCAGTAAATAAACAATTCCCTTACTAGGAACAAAACACGACGGTGTGGGCCCTTTCTTAAATACATTCTGTCAAAAGAGGTAAACACTTTTTTCAAATAGGGTCACATAGACTTACAGAAAGTTTACTGCTTCCTTTTCTACAACTTCAGCCAAGGAACAAAAATAAAAACCAGAGCACAGAAACACGTTTCATCCAGGTGGGGAACCTGAGACCTTCTGATTTCAAGAATTGTTCTTTTTCAAGAACTGAAGGAGATAAGGGAAGCTTCATCTTTCTCTGGGACACCCCTTCTAGGAACAGCAGTGCTCTGTAAAATTTTGATTCGTCAAAAGGCCAAACCCAAGGACCTAACAGGCCACGTGTTGCCTTCAGGCTGCTCTTCCTCGCCCCTAAGTGCCATCAGGGCATCCTCAGTCTATGTTTGAATTTCATGATTCAGCCCAATTTTCACAAATTTTCTAACAAGAGTGCCATCTCAGCAAATAATGATTTTTCAACCAAAACTCTAGTCAAGAAAAGACAAACACTTTGCTGGCTAGAAGCTGCAAAGAAATAACCTTGATCCTTTTTAAAACTAGCCTTTCATCTTTATGGGCATGGAGAAACCTTTGGTTTTTATCAGCAGGGCGCAGTGGTTGGAGGCTGATGATGGATTCAAGGACTGGCTGTTCTCTCTCATGTGTTCTTGGGCCCCTCCTTAATCCTTGGTTTTCTCAAGGGAAAAATGGGAATAATAATTGTACCTCATAGGCTCACATGTGTATGAATAAATCAAATTAGTAAAACATTAAGCATGGTGCCCGATGCAGAGTAAGCCCAATAAATGCTAGATACTATTATTACTATAACAATTACTATGTTAGAGTATTATATGATACACATATATAATATATACTAACAAAAGTATGTACACTAACAATATTTACACTCTATACACATATACTAGAGATCCATACTATTAAATCTATATTATACAAATATATAGTAGCTATGTATATAATGATTATATAATACACTATGTACAATACTATAATAAACAGTATATAATACATATAATACAGTATGTGTAACAGTATATAATACATACTATACAAATATTAACAGTATTTATAGAATTATAGTATAAAATAGTGTTATATACCATTTATAACTAATACAGCATAGTATTAGTTTCATATTTCAATCACACAGTTTGCCATCCAATAACTCTCTTTTAATCCAAGCATATATATACCACATACGTACCACATTCAAACTGTGCTTTTGTATGAGTTGAATTGCTTTTGATTTGAAACTACTTCAGGAAAAAAACAAAGAAACTAAGTCATGTTTGCTGTTGGGAGTTAAGGAATGTTTATTATCTGAAAATGGATGTCTAGATCTGGCTCTTTATTGGATATATCTTTCATTTACTTTTTCCAGAAGTTGATTTAGGGCAGGGGTCCTCAAACTTTTTAAACAGGGGGCCAGTTCACTGTCCCTCAGACCATTGGAGTGCTGGACTGGGGACCCCAGGATGAGTCAGCTGCTAAGCAGGACAGACAGCGGCAGCAAAAACACCTGGTGGGCTGGATAAATGTCCTAGGCGGGCCGCATGTGGCCCACGGGCCATAGTCTGAGGATGCTTGATTTAGAGTATTGCTGTCCATAGCCATACAAACACAAACTTGAGTCCCTGCCCTACAGGGAGCTATTTAGACAAGGGGGCTTCTAGCTCTTTTTCTGTGTAGCCTTCTCTCTCAAGTAAAGGCAGCGTTTTTCAAACTGCTCTCCGTGGCAACTGTAGACTCCTGTGTATCAAATCCCCCACCCAGAATCCATGACAATTCAGGTGCATATTATTGAAACTCCTATTCTGAAGACAACAGTTAATGGGGCAATGTACTACAACCCTGTCACTAACTTATCCCCAAATACCACCTTTATAATACTGAGCTCTGAATCTATACACAAAGACCTTCTAGAATAAATACAAAGATAATAGGGAAACAAAAATCAAACGTTTCGAAGGCATAATGTCTTCTACTTTTGCTACGCGGCCAACTAAACCGAGAGCACGTCACCCTCATTTTCTGCACAAGAAGGACGACTAGTGGTGGAAAGATGTACTTGTCACTGATCTCTCCAGCCTCGAATTTACAGAATCACATATTTGCAATTAAATTTCCAGATCCCTGACTTTCGGTTTATTATCAAAGAGAACAAAGCCATGAAACAAATAAGTGAATTAATTACTCAGGTTTTCTTGTGTATTTAAGGCAGATCCAGGTCTCTTTCTGGTATACATTCCCTCTTAGGTCTAATTTTCTTTAGTTGTGAATATTCACTGCAAAATAATAGGCTTGGAGGTGTTTGGTGTCATTCAGAAGAATTTGTGTTCTTTGAGCAAAGACTAGTTGCAGCTGCAACTGGGATGCTCAAAAACTTGGAAACTTAGAACTTAGTCTTACTAAAAACTATTGGCAGAAATTTGTGTTGGTTTCGGACTAGCTTTGAACCCTCGTGAATAGAAATGGATGCTGTGTTTTTATTTTGGTTGGCACTGAACCTTCTCCAATGAAGTTTTGTTGACCAAAAACTTGGAAACTTGGAATGCTTCACAAGTAAGGGCTCCATCTTCCTATCCACATACCCAAGCATCCCAAGCACCCAGTCACCAGAGCCCTACGTTCCTCAGACTATGATTTGAATGCCGACACCCTTGCCTAATTGTGTGTGTCTAGAAATAAATGTGTACCAACAAGTTCATAATTTTTAACTGAATTTAATTGTGCTTTGGAAACTTGGAACAGCTGGTAGGTAATGAGTGCGTCTGAAAGTAATTCTTTTAAATTCAGAGCTGAAACAAAGATCGCTGCAAATCGTCTGAGCCTTTGCTTTTCATCACTCCATCAAAGTAGTCTTAATTTTAACACAAAATGGTCCTGTGGGCAGAAGACTCCCACACAAGAGGGAAAAAAAATCTTCCTAGAGGTGGCTAATAAAATAACACAGGAAAGAAAAAGAAAGGAAAATTAAGTATTCTCTTTAAAGTGAACTGAATGAACTGATTTTGTAGCCCGGCCCCCTCCTCCAAAAAAATGTTCAGGAATGAAGCAATTCTGGTACTTATGGCCTTCTCCTTAAATGAAAGATGTTCTAAATTTCACATGTTTTCTTATATATACCCTATCTCAACATAGCTTTCCGATGTGAGCAGAAGTTTCAGGGGAGGAAGTATTTATGACAAACTCTGAATGCTGCAGGATTTTACAAGGCAGAAGTAGACAAGAGAAAAACCTCCTCAGGGAAGACTCATGAGGAAAGGTTGGTGGTAGAAAATATGGTGGTTCATCTACCTCTCCTATTTTCATGTACTCTCAACTGAAAGTCTCCTTTTTCTTATTAATCATCAGTCTCAATCTCTACCAATTCTTTCCGCCATATAGAAGAGGAAGGCTGTGTCCCAGAGGAAGTTGTACAGGTGGTAACAGGTAGTAGCATTATTTTCACACTCACTCAATGTTCAGGAGGCACAGTGTGGCATGAGCTAGACTTGGTGTTCAAGCCATTAAAAAAGCAAGATTCTGGCTCGGCGCCTATAGCTCAACCGACTAAGGCGCCAGCCACGTACACCTAAGGTGGCGGGTTTGAATCCCCAGCCCGGACCTGCAAACAACAATGATGGCTGCAACCAAAAAATAGCCAGGCATTGTGGCGGGCGCCTGTGGTCCCAGCTACTTGGGAGGCAGAGGCAAGAGACTCGCTTGAGCCCAAGAGTTGGAGGTTGCTATGAGCTATAATGCCACGACA
>CAUYTI010036893.1:0-23600 GCA_963575145.1 Galago senegalensis | reverse complement strand
GTGACAGTACCATGCTATTTGATTTCTGTCAATTTATTATATAGTCTATTGTCTGGTAGCATGATTCCTCCTTGTTTGTTTTTATTTCTGAGTAATGTCCTGGCTATTTGGATTTTTTTCTGATTCCATATAAAATGAAGTTTTTTTTTTAAATATTTAAAGTATGACAGTGGAGCTTTAATAGGGATTGCATTAAAATTCTATATTGAAATGTTTCATATGGACATTTTAATTTTAACAATGTTGATTCTTCCCATCCATGAGCATGGTAAGTTTTTCCATTTATCATTTTTAGCAATTACTTAGAGTTTCAGTGTTCTTTTTACAGAGATCTGATATGTCCTTTGTTAGGTAAACTCCTCAACTTATTTTATATTCTTTGGCACTGCTGTTTTCAGAATAGATTCCCAGACTGGTTTTTCAGCCTGAATATTGTTGGTATATGTAATGGCTACCGATTTATGAGTTTTGATTTTGATACCTGAGATTCTGCTGTATTCTTTGATCACTTTGAAGTGCTTGGTAGTAGAATTTAAAGGTGTTCTTTGGAGCCTCTGTTTGGAGATGCAGGGAAAAGAATCTGCAGATGGGATGATTGATTTTAAGGGAGGCGGAGAGTTGCTCTGGTTGGAGGCCCGGCCTAACTTTACTGATTATCTTATATACTTTCAAACAATCATTAAGAATTTAACACAGATACAAAAAAGTGTAGTAACATTAGGATCATTAAGATTACAATTCAGTGTGTAGGTTGTGGAAAACATATACAATTGATTTTGTTTAGAGTAAAAAAGTAAAAACATAAAAGAGACTGGCTATTTGTTCTTTCTACCCCAAATGGAAACTAGAGATTATAATGTTAATGAAGGGGGAAGACAGAGAACAGAACCCAATGCTTGAAAACAGGTTTATTTACTTCCAGCTAAACCCCAGCTGATTCTCCAGAATTTCTATCCAAGAGAATTTCTGCATATTTCTACATATCTATAGGCAGGTGCAGAAGCTCAATCTTTGAAGAAATCTTTCTCAGAATCAATCTCCTGGGGAGAGCATATTGAAGTGAACTGCCATGTCTAAGCAAGGGGTGCTTATCTCTTACATAGAATTTCTGGTGTTTTCAACATACATAACCATATCATCTTGAAGAGTGAAACTTTGATCTCTTCGGACCCTATCTGGATATCCTTGATTGCATTTTCTTCCCTAATTGTGATAGCTAAAACTTCTATTACAATGTCAAACACCTGTGGAGACATAGGACAGCCTTTCCTGGTACCTTGTCTAAATGGAAATGATTTCAATTTAACTCCACTCAATAAGATATCAGCTGTGGGTTTGCTATGGATGGCCTCTATTAGTTTAAGGAATGTCCCTTATGTACCATTTTTCATAAGTGTTCTGATCATGAAGGGATGCTGGATATTATCAAAAGATTTTTCTGCATTACCTGAGAGCATCATATGGTCTTTGTTTTTTAATTCATTTATGTCCTGATTTATATTTATAGATTTATGTATATTGAACCACCCTTGAAACACTGGGATAAATCCCACTTCATCATAGCTTATAATTTTCTTATGTATTGCTAGATTCTGATTGTTAGAATCTTGTTGAATATTTTCATTTCAGAAAATAGACTAACGGATATTGGTCTATAATTTTCTTTTCTTGTTGGGTCATTTCCTTGTTTGAGGATCCAGATGATGGTTGCTTCATAGTATGTGTTGGGTAGCATTTTTTCTATATTTTGAAAAAAAAATAAGTAATGTAGGTGCTCGTTTCTCTTTAAAGGTGTGGTAGAATTTTTATGTGAAGCCATCTGGTTGTGGGCTTTTACTTTTAGGAAAATTTTTGTATAGTTGATGCTATTTCAGAACTTGATGTAGACCTGTTCAACATTTGCAGTTTATTCTGGCTAAGTCTTGAAAGAAGGTGTGCTTTGAAGTATTGGTCAATTTCCTTCAGTTTTTCATATTTTTGAGAATAAAATTTTTTCTAATAATAAGGATTACTTGATTTTCTGATGGTTCTGTTCTTATTTCATCTTTATCATTTCTGATTGGTGAGTAAAGTTCAGGTTGGACAATAGTTTATCTATTTTACTGGCTTTTCAAAAAACCATCTTTTTGTTTTATTAATATGTTGTATAATCCATTTCTGTTCAATTTCCAATAATTTTGCTCTAATTTTGGTGATTTTTCTTCTGCTAGGTTTGCGATTGAGATGATCTTTCTTTTCCAGTTTCTGGAGATATCCATTTAAGGTGTTAACTTCCTCTGTTTCCATTCTCTTGAAGAAGGCTTGCACTGCTATAAATTTCCCTTTTAGGACTGCCTTTGTGTTACCCAGAGGTTCTAATAATTAATGTCTTCACTATTGTTTTAAATTTGGTAATTTCCTTCTTAATCTTGTCTCTGACCCAGCTATCATTCAGCATAAGGTTATTTAGCTGCCATGTTTTTGTATGAGTATGGAGATTCCTGTTTTTCCTGAGTTGAACTTTTATTCCATGCTGGTCTGAGAAGATGCAAGGAATAATTTCTATTCTTTTAAATTTGCTGATCTTAGACTTGTGACTTAAGATGTGATCAACTTTGGAGTACTTTTTGTGGGCTGATGTGAAAAAAGTTTATTCAGTTTTGTTAGGGAGAAATGTTCTATAGATATCTGTTAAATCTAAATGTTCAACTGTTAAGTTTAAATCTAAAATTTCTGTGATTAGCTTCCTATTGAGGATCTATTTAACAGTGATAAATGAGTATTAAAATCTCTGAGTATGATGGATCTGGAAGAGATCATGTTTCTTATGCCTGTTAGAGAGACTCTGATAAATTGAGGCACATTCTGGTTGGGTGCATTAATATTAATAATTGAAGTTTCATCATATTGACTACTGCCCTTAACAAATATGAAGTGACTATCCTTATCCTCATTTACTTTTGTTGGTTAAAAGCCTATTGTATCTGCAAATAACATTGCAAAACATGCTTTTATTTTCTGCTTTCCATTTGTCTGCAATATAGATGAACATCCCTTCATCCTAAGTTTATATTCATCTTGTAAGGTAAGATGAGATTCTTGTATGCAGCAGATATCTGATCTGAATTGTTGTATTCAGTCAGCTATCCTCTGCCTCTTTAGAGGACAATTGAAGTCATTCACAGTTATTGAGAATATTCATAAACCTGGTAATATTTTTGGTATCTAATTTTTTGAAAGTCTAATGGAAACTTTTAATGCTTTTATAACTATGAAAATTGGAATTTGATCAAAAGTTCTGGAGTGAGTTTACTTTTGGGATGGGGATTGGTCATTATGGAAGGTAGGTTTGAGAATGTCCTGAAAAGCTGGTTTAGTTATGGCAAATTTCTTCATTATGTGAATGTCCTTAAAGTATCTAATTTCTCCATCATAAATTAATCTCAATTTAGATGCATACAGGATCCTGAGTTTGAAAGTTTTTTTTTTGTTGTTGTGGGAGATTAAAAGTAGATGACCAGCCTCTTCTAGCTTGAAAATTTTCAGCAGATAGATCTTCAGTCCTTCTAATATTCTTCCCCTTGTAGGTTTTATTTTTCATACATCTGCCTTCTTTCAGAATAATCTTCTTTACATTAACTTTTTTATTAATGTATACTTTCTAAATTTTAATTTTTTATTGATTAAATCATAGCAGATTATATTAATCCTATCATTGAGTATAGTGTACTGTTTCTTTATACAATTTAAAACACTTTTATTCAACTTGATTCCTTTGGCTTCATGTTTTTTTCTTAGTTATTTTGTTAAACATTTATATTCTACATTTAGAGAGATTGACATGTACCCTTATTGGATGAACCATAGGCATAATCCCACCAATTATCCTTCCTCCTCTCCCCTTTATTCTCCCTTCCCCTCTTCTCCCCTTGCCTTCTTCTCCCCTCTCATGAAATTAATTATGATGTACCTGGACAATGCGTTATTCGCGTTGAGTTCTATTGGAGTTCTGAGACTCTCGGCTCTCAGAATTTCACAATGTCTCATTATGTCTGGAATGTTCTTCTTCATAATTTAATGAAGATGAACCTCCGTGCTTTGTGAAGCAACTTCATCTTCTTCTGGTATTCCCACAAGGTGAACATTAGTTTTCTTGGAATTATCCCAGAGCTCTCTGAGAGAATGATCCGTTTTTGGTGTCCTTTTCTTTTCCTCTTTGGGTGCTTGGGAGCATTTAAAAGCTTTGTCTTCAATGTCAGAAATCCTTTTTTTCTGTTTGCTCCATTATGTTACTCAGGGATTCTGCTCAATTTGTCAGATCTTTGCTGCAAATTTCTGTCTCAATGTGTGAAAATGTTCGGTGATTTTTTCTCTGAAATCATTGAATTCTCAAGAGAACTTTAGAAATTCTTCTTGAATATTTAATTCCAACTTTGTCTCCATTATATTAATCTTATATGCAATCCAAATTCTGAATTAGATTTCTAACATCTCAGCCATATGTTACTGAATGGGATCTTGAGTCTGTGATGTCCTTCCTTGGGGGTTAATCTAGTCTGTTTGTTTTACCAGAGTTTCTCCACTGATTCCACCCATGGTTATTTTAGACCATTTGGAAAGATGAGCAGATTATTCAGAAACCCATGCTTTCCATTTTATGTCATAGATTTACAATAAAATGGAAGAGTGTGGTTTCCACCTAATGCTTCCCTAAGGTATAATATAATAATTAATTGAATACAAAGATTTCCCAATGATTTGACAGACCTAAATAGAATGTCACACAATTCCTAGTTCTACTTTTCATGATGTTTTGCTTCTTTCTCTAGAATAGGCTTGTTTCAGGAGGTAGGTGTCTCATTGAAGAATCCTTCTCAAAATATGATGAGGTTCTGTGTTCAGTAGTGTACTCCAACCTACAGTTATTTATGATGATCATGGAAAATATTAAGCCTATCCTTAAATTTCCATAAATCATGAATTTCATACTAGGTGTATCTAAACTTTAGGCTTCTTGGCCACAATGTATGTTGAAGAGAGTTGTAGTATCACAAGTATAATGCACAATAAATAAAAAAAACTTATACAGTTAAAGGAGATCCATGAATACTTATGGTGATCACCCACCACAGATATGTAAAACAGTCTTACCATACTCCCTATGTCACAGAGGCCTGAGGATTGGACAATCTTAAGAATCCCCATTAAACTCATTTCATAAGTAGAGCTCTCTGACTTATTCCATTCATGACTACAATATTTCAATGCTCTGGCCAGGCAAATTGGACATATATCCTGAGCTCCCATGTAAGGGACAAGATGAGATGGAGAAAGGTAACCTCATCCCCAATCTCTGGGTTTCTACTCAAATAGAAATAGTAGTCTAGTGTTCTATCCCTTACCTATAGTTCCAGCTTCTCCAGATTCTGAGGCAGGAGGATCACTTCAACCAATGAATTGGATAACATTGTGTGAAAGGATGTGGTCATGCACAATGTAACCTGGGAAACAGAGGGAGATTTTTTATAATTAAAAAAATGAAAGAAAGAAAAGAAGGAAGTAAGGAAGGAAGAGAAAGAATGAAGAAATTTTTGTGATACATTTTGCAAGAGCGTAATTAGGAGGAAAGGTCAGTAGGCAGATGGAATACATGACTAAATAAACGATTAGATTTATTATGGTCTTTGGGGATAAGAGGAAACAATGAGTAAGGACAAGTTCATTGGCAGTTTGTTCCGTAGGACATTGACAGTTGATTTGATGGGTAGGGGTTGTCCAGATATGTCTGTTCCCTCATGACACCACCCATTCAGATGTCATCCATGAAGTCCCTGTAGTAGCTTCATTCTAGAATGTCATGGGATCCAGGCTTCTCATCAAACATATACATCAGAATTTTCTGCTCACTTCAGCTGGTGTCCTGCAAGTGTTTGATCCAGGACATTTTTTAGTTCTCCATCCACAGACAGAGAAGTGAGCTCCGATTTGTGCCTTATTGATTATATTAATGGCTGAGTTTCCAATCACTAGACTGACACAACAATTTCAATTTTGTAGAGCAGTGAGAGTCAAGCTGCATTCCACAAGGTAAAAGCTTATTATAGACAAATCAGTCTTGGTCTTATGGAGTCAAGGTAATATTGGCCCAGATTGAAAAGTGCAACAGAAGAGGTGGAGTGTAGAATCTAGAAATTTAGTGTGCATTAAAATAACTGACTTGAGTCAAGAGTTCACTGTGTAGTCAATTTAGAGTGACTATAAGATTCTCTGATATTAAAGGGTGGAGAGATGTGTAAAATCTTAAGTCTTGACTAATAGGGGTTGTAGCAAAAATTATTCCCTATAAGACAATAATTTCTCCAGTTGGCATGTAATTTAGGGGAAATTTTTAAACACTAGATCCGTGGTCAAAAGCAAAAATAATAATGAGCCCTTCTGGCAGGCACCTATATTTCAGTCTCTTTGGGAAGCTGAGAAAGGAAAATCACCTAAGCCTAGGATTTGGACTTTGCTGTGATCTGTAGGTGCTACACACCTTTAATCAGCATTATAAATAATGTAAATCTCTGTCTCTATATAAAATAAAAAATAAAAAAAATGAGGAGGAACTTAATTTCAAATGTTTTTTTTTTTTTCCATTTCTTTATGGAGACTTTGACTTTGGTAGAATAACCTGGAATCATAGCTCACAACAGACTTCATGTGTCCTCATCAAGCAAACATATTCCCTCAACTTTCATGCCACGAGCCAGCATAATATTCAATTATTTTTTATTATTCAGAGATTGGTGTCTCACTAGTGCTGAGGTTGATCTCCAATTCAAAAACTCAGATAATCCAACTAACTGGGCTTCTCAAATTGCTGAGAAGAGAGGAATGAAGAACTACTCCTGGTCACAAAACCTGGTTCTAAAAGTATCCCATCTGTGAGGTCTGAAGTGGAGGCTCAGCATAAGTGTGGTAAATGAAAATATGGTCCCAGGCAATCTACAACAAAATATACCTGGGCATTGAGACAGGCTCTTGTAGTTCAACTAATAGGGTTGTAGGATAGCTGCTGGAGAGGCTGAGACAAAAGAATATTCTGCATATAGGAGATGGAGTTTTCTATGAACCGTGATGAGATAGGACTCTACCAAAAGAGACAAAGTGAAATACTTTCTGAAAGAAAAAAAAAAAAAGAAAAGAAAAAGAACGAAGAGCATTTTAGTTAAGTATCTTTATGCAGATACTTAAGGTATCTTTTAGCTTATGGGATGCAGCTTGAGTCTCACTACTCTACATAATTCCAACTGTTATGTCAGTCTAGTGACTGGAATCTCAGCCATTAATGTAATCAGTAAGGCACAAATGGGAGCTCACTTTTCTATCTGTGGATGGAGAACTAAGAAATGTCCTGGATCAAACACTTGCAGAATTCCAAAGAGTATATTTCATGAGAAGCTTGGATCCCAAGACATTGCAGAATGAAGCCACTACATGGTTTCCATGGATGACATCAGAATGGGTGTTGCCCTGTGTTACCATTTTTAAGCTTAATCTTATTCTTGCTAAGCATGCATAGTGGCTGTCAGGGTTTGTTTTTAGGTTCAAACTTAACAGAGAGGGAATCTTTTCTACACACTCAATTCCTGTTTCATAAATTTTGCTTTGTAACCATGGTCAAGGGATTCAAGATCCAATGCTTTCCTTTTAAAGTTATGGATTTGGAATCAAATGGAAGTTGTTGTTACTACCTAATGCTGCCTTGGATTTTATAGAACAAAAAATTGAGCCCAATGGTTGGACAGTGATTTGACCGACCTAACTGGTACATCACACAGTGCCCACTTCTACTTTTCATGATGTTTGATTTCTTTCCATAGACTAGGCATTTTTCAGATGTTAGACATCTCACCAAATGTTTCCTCTCAAAATATGGTGAGGCAATGTGCCCAGTAGTTTACTTTATACCTGCAGTTATTTATGATGATCATGGGGTATATCAGCCTATATTTAAATTTTCATCAATCCTGATTTCAGTGCTAGGTTCAAGTGTTCTCATCAAAAAAATTTAGGTTTCTTTGCCACAATGCACATTGAAGAATTATGTTGGATCACATGTATAATACATAGTAACTAATGAATCCTGACAAAGAGAAAGGAGATCCACGCATGGTTGTCCTTATTTCCGACCACAGATATGTAAAACAGTACTGACATACTCCATATGTGTCATTGAGGCCTGAGGACTGGACAATCCTCAAAGTCCCCATACACTCATTTCTTAAGTAGAGCTCAATAACTTTTCTAAGGCATGAATACAATATTTCCATTCTCTGGGGAGCCAAATTGTGTACAACTTCTGAGTTTCCGTGTTAGAGACAAGGCTAAGCAACAGAAATACAACCTCAGGCCATATCTCCCAATGTGTTTCTACTCAAATAGAAAGGGTATTCAAGTAATGAATTCCTTAGTTCAAGCAACTCAAGCAGCGCAGGAAGGAAGATCACTTCAATTGAAGAGTTCATTGTCATTATGTGCAATTCTGATGTCATCGGCAATCTAGCCTGGAAAACAGAGTGAAAGTTGGTCTCATGAAAACTAATGAAAGGAAGAAAGAAAGAAGAAAATCAAGAAATAAAAGAAGGAAGGAAAAAATTTTTCTAGGTACAGTTTTCAAGGGCGAAATTACAAGGAAATTCAGCAGGCAGATGGAATACAGGAAAACTAAGAGGAGATTTTTTGTGGTCCCATGTGGAGGAGAAAACAGTGTGTCAGGATGCTTTCATTTATGTTTGGTTTCTTAGGAGACAGTTTATCTGATGGGTATGGTATGTCCAGGGTTGTCTCTTCCGTGGTATTGGAGAGATTAGTGCAACAGAATATTTGCTAAGATTGAAAAGTGCAAAAGAAAGGGTGGAGTGTATAATCTGGATATTTAAATGTGCATAAGACACCTAACTTGAGTCAAGAATTCACTGTCTGGGCAGTTTAGAGTGACAAACAAAAATTATCTAAGATATCAAAGGGTCAGAGTTGTGTAAATTATAAAATCTTGACTAACAGGGTTGTAGAAAATTAATTTTTCTATGAGAGAATAATTTCTCCAGTTAACCTGTAATTTAAGGGGAAATTTTCAACACTAGATTCTTGGACAAATGTAAAAATGATAGCCACCCAATCTTGGGGTACACCTATAGTCCCAGGTACAACGTATAGTACCCAAACTCAGCATAGTACCCAAACACTGAGAGAAGAAAATCACCTATGCCCAGGACTTGGAGGTTGCTGTGATGTGTAGACTCCACAGAACTTTATTGACTTTGATAAGTCTCCATCTCTATTAAAAAAAAAAAAAAGTAAATGTGAAGAGTAATTCCAATAAAAATGTTTTTCACTGTTTATTTATTGAGATAAAATCTTGTTTTGTTGCATTTGGTAGAGTACCCCGGGATCATAGCTCACAGCAAACTTCAAGTGTTCTCATCAAGCAAATTTATTACCTCAGGTGTCATGCCAGGAGCCTGAATAACAACCACCCCTTTTTTTTTTTTTAATTCTCCAGATATGGGTATCTCACTATTGCTGAGGCTGGTGTCCAATTTAAAAGCTCAGATGATCCAACTGAATGGGCCTTGCAAATTCCCGAGAAAGGCGTGAAGAAAGAACTTTGCCCAATAAACCCAGTTTGAAAATATCCCATCTTCAATGTCAGATGTGGTGGCTCACCATGAGGGTACTGAGTTTGAAAATACTCCCAGTCATTTTGCAACAATAAATAGCTGGGCATTGTGGCAGGGGCATGTATTTCAAGCAAAATAATTGACTGAGCACAGGAGATTTAGGTTTTGGTGATGTATTATGTTATAGCACTCTACTGAGAGTGACAATCTGAAAAGTTGTCTCATAACAAACAAAAATTACGGAGCATTCTACTTAAGTACTTCTATGCAGTTTTACCATCAGGAATGCAGCTTGATTCTCACTGGTGTACAAAATCTCAAAGTTGTTTCATCCTATTGACTGTAATCTCAACTTTTCATTTAATCAATATGGCACAAATGGGAGATCTGTCTGTGGAAGGAGCCTAAGAAGTTTCCTGGATCAAACAATTCCAAGTCACCAGATGAAGTGAGCAAAAATGTCCAGTGAGTATCCTTGAAAAGGAACCTTGATCCCAAGAAATTCCGCAATGAATTCACTACATGGTAAGCATGTATGGCATCACAATGTGTGTTGAGCTGGGTTTCTGTCTTAAGATTAACGTTATTCCTGCTAAGTATGCATATTTTCTGTCTGGATTTATTTCTTGGGTTATAACTGTTACAAAGCATGAAATTCTTTCCCCTCCCTTCAATTCCTACGTCTTAAATTTTGTTTTGTAACCGTGGCCCTTGTTTTTAATTACCCATCCTTTCCTTTTCAAGTCACAGATTTGTAAACAAATGGAAGAGTGTGGCTTATACGTAGTGCTGCCCTGGGATGTTATTCAACAAGTAATCAAGCCCAATGTTTGGACAATGATTAAACAGACATAAATGGTACCACACACAATCCTAGTTATACTTTTCATGATGTTTTATATCTTTCTTTAGAATAAGATTGTTTCAGACAGTGTATCAGTGAAGGTTCCCTCCCAAAACATGATGAGGCACTGTATCCAGTAGTGTATTCCATCAATAAAGTTATTTATGATGATCAAGGCTAATATCAGCATACTTGAAATTTTCATCAATCCTGAATTCCATGCTTAGTGTGTCTAAACTGCTTCATGGCCAAAATGCACATTGAAGAGTTATGTTGGATCACACAGATAAAACACAATAACTAATGAAACCTGATAAGCATAAGAGAGATCCATGTACAGTTGTGGTGATTTTCCACTACAGATATGTAAAAAAATCCTGACATACTGTCTATATTTCACTGAGGCCTGAGGATTGAACAATCATTTAAGTCCAGGATAAGCTCATTATATAAGTAGAGTTCAGTGAATTATCCCATGCATAACTACAATATTTTGATGCTCTGGGAAGCAAAATTGGACAGATCACCATAGCCCCTTTGTTAGAGACAAGGCTGAGCAACAGAAAGACAACCTCAGCTGTGATCTTCCACTGGGTTTCTATTCAAATAGAAAGGTAGTCAAGTCTTGTATCCCTAATCTATAGTTCCAGCTACTCCAGAGGCTGAGTCAGAGGATCACTTCTCCTGAAGTGTGGGATGTCATTGTGTGCAAGGCTACAGTTATGGACATTTTGTTTTGGGGACCAAAGTGAAAGTTGGTATGATGAAAACAAAATGACAGAAAGATAGAAAGAAAGGAGAGAGAGAGAGAAAGAGAGAGACAGAGAAAGAGAGAGAGAGAGTGAGAAAAGAAAGAAAGAAAGGTTGGTTTTGCTAGGTACTGTTTCCAAGAGGGAAATTATGAGTAAAGGTCAGTAGGTAAATCTAATACAAAACTGCATGAAGGAGATATGTTTTGGTCCCCAGGGAGAGGAAGGAACAATGAGTCAGGAGAGGTTCCTTTGAAGTTGGTTCCTTAGGAGCATGCAAGTTGGTCTGATGGTAGTGGTCACCCAGAGATAACTGTTCCTGAGTCTTGGACTGACTGTGGCAAGGGAATATTGACCCAGAATGAAAAGTGAAACAAAAGGTGTGAAGTATGTATTCTGGATATTTTTAGTGTGCTTTTAATAACCTGACTTTTGTCAAGAATTCACTATGTGGGCAATTTAGAGTGTCTACAAGAATCTAAGATACTAAAGGGTCAGAGTTGTGTAAAATCTGATGTCTTGACTCTTAGGAGTTGTACGAAAAATATTGTTGGAGTTGTAGTTGCAGGGAGAATAATTTATCCAGTTGAAATCAAATCTAGGGGAAAATTTTAAACACTAGATCCATGGTCAAAACTAAAAGTAATAGCCAAGTGTTGTGGTGTGCACCTGTAGTCCCAGCTACTCTGGAGGCTTAGGGAAGAAAATCACCTAATACCAGAACTTGGGGGTTGCTGTGAACAATAGACATCACAGAACTGTACTGAGTGTGAAAAATAAAGTATGTCTCTTTTTGTATGAAATAGGACTGAGGAATAACTCCAATAGAAATGGTTTTATCCATTTATTTATTGAGATAGTCTTGTTTTGTCGCCATTGGTAGAATACCCTGGTATCATGGCTCACAGCAAACTTCAAGTGTTCTCATAAAGTGAACATATTCTCTAGGCTTGTGTGCTATGAGCCTGCATAACATCCTGCCATTTTTTATTCTTCAGAGATGGGTTTCTCAGTAAGACTGTGGTTGGTCTCTAATTCAGAAGCACAGACAATCCAACTGATATGGTCTCCCAAGATGAGAAGCATGAATAAACACCCCTGACTGCAAAACATTGTTTGTAAAATATCCCATCTTCATTGTCTGAAGTGGTGACTCCCAATGATGGTGGTGAGTTTTAAGTTGGTGATACCCAATCCTTAACGGGGCAGTAGCTGGGCACTGAAGTGAGCATATGTAGTTCAAGCTAATGGGGAGGGTGAGACAAAATAATCATCTCAGCCAAAGAGGGAAAGTTTCTGTGAGGTGAGATGACACAGAACTGTACTGAGAGTTACAAAGTGAAACTCTGTCTCAAGGGAAAAAAAAAAAGAACAAAGAGAATCCCACTTAAGTGTGTCTATGCAATTTTAATATCTGGAATGCAGCTTGAGTCTCACTGCTGTACAAAAAACCTCAAATGTTGTATCAACCTATTGCCTGTAATCTCGGTTATTAATGTAATAAATAAGGCATAAATGAGAGATCACTTCTCTGTCTGTCGATCAAGGACTAAGAAATGTCCATGATCAAACACTTGCAGAACACCATATGAAATGAGCAGAAAAAATGAAATGAGTATCTTTGACTAGAACCCTGGATTCCATAACCTTCCATGATGAAGTACTACATGGTTGTCATGGATGACATCACAATGGGTGTCGCCCAGGGTTACCATTGTTTACCTAAATCTCATTCCCTCTAATCATGTGTAGTTGGTGCTCAAATTCATTTTGAGGTTCAATCCGTTACAAAGACTAGAGATATCTTCTCCACACTCAATTCCTCCTTCTTAAATTTTGTTTTATATCCATGGACAAGGAATTCATCAACTCATTTCTTCATTTTCAATTCACAGATTCATAATCAAATTGAACAGTGTGTTTTATACCTACAGCTGCCCTGGGATGTTGTAGAAAAATAAATTGATCACATTGATCAGATAATAATTTCACAGCTATAAATTCCCAGTTCTACTTTTCATGATGTTTGACTTCTTTCTCTAGTATAGACTTATTGTGGATGTTAGATGCCTCACCAGAAGGTTCTCTCTCCATATCACAGTGCTTAATGGTACATCAGTCAATTCCCAGTTCTACTTTTCATTATGTTTAACTTCTTTCTCCAGAATAGACTTATTGTGGACATTAGATGTCTCACTGGAAGGTTACCTGTCCATATCTGGTGGGGCACTGTGTCTCATACTGTACTCCATACCTGTAGTTATTTATGATGATCATGGGAAATATTTTAAATTTTTCATCAATTCTAAATTTGTCTAGGTATCTGTACACTTATTGGCCACAATGCATATTGAAGAGTTATTTTGGATCACACATATAGTACAGAATAACAACTGAAAACTGATGAGCGTAAAAGAGATTCATGCATTGTGGTGATCTCCCACCGTGGATATGTAAAACAGGCCTGACCTACTCCCAGTATGTCACCAAGGCCTGATTATTTGAAAATCCTCAAAGTCCTCAGTAATCTAATTTTTTATGGGGCTAGGTTTGAACCTGCTACTTCTGTCATATGGGGCCTGCACTCTACCCTTTGAGACACAAGCACTGCCCTAATTTCATTTTTTAAGTAGAGCTCAATGACTTATCCCATGCATCACTACAATATTTCAATGCTCTAGGATGCCAAATTGGGTAGAACAACATGCCTCTCATGTTAGAAGCAAGGCTGAGCAAGATAGACAAGTGCAGCTGATTTCCCACTTTGATTCTATTCAAACAGAAAGGGATGTCAAGTGTTGAACCCCTTACCTATTGTTCCATCTGACACTGCAGGATCACTTGGAGTATCACTTCAAAAAAAGACTTGGATGTCATTGTGTGCAATGCCAAGGCCACAGATAATTTAGCCTGGGGAACAGAGTGATAGTCAGTCTCTTTAGAAATAATGAAAGAAAGATAGAAATAAAGAGAGTAGGGAAAGAAAGAGAAAGAAAGAAAGAAAGAAATAAAGAAAGAAAGAAAGAACGAAAGAAAGAAAGAAAGAAAGAAAGAAAGAAAGAAAGAAAGAAAAAAAGAAAGAGAAAAAGAAAGAGAAAAAGAAAGAAAGAAAGAAAGAAAGAAAGAAAGAAAGAAAGAAAGAAAGAAAGAAAGAAAGATATTCCTGGTATAGTTTGCAACAGTGTAAATAGAAGTAAAGGTCAGTAGGTAAATACAATACAGGACTACATAAAGGAGGGGATTTATTGTGGTCCCTGAAGAGAGGAGAGAACAATGATTCAGTACAAGTTCTTTTACAGTTGGTTTCTTGGAGAATGCCAGTTGATCTGATCGGTAGTGTTTGTCCAGAGATGCACTGTATAACCTGAAAATTTTATTCTGCATAAAAAAACCTGAATTGAGGCAAAAATTCACTGTGTACAGTTTAGAGTGACCGCAAGAATGTAAGTTACCTAGGAGTAACATTTGTGAAAAATCTGTGGTTGTAACTAACAGGCGTTGTAGGAGAAAAATGTCCTTATGAGAGAATAATTTATCCAATTGACATCTAACCTAGGAGAAAATTTTCAACACTGGATCCTTGGTCAAAAGTAAAATAAAAGCCAGCCACTGTGGTGTACACTTTTAGTCCAAGCTTGGCTGCAGCCCGCTGAATACATGATTAAGGACCCTGAGGACTGTTTGACCTACACATCTTCCATGTGGCTGCCACAACATGGGCACCATTCCTGGGATCCCAAGCCAGGCACACGGAGGAAACGTCAACCTGTGCATTCCCTTAGGCTGCTAGTGCTTGGCTGCCACCCTGTGGTCATCCATCTGGGGTGCCCCAGGACTGTTTAACGTAGTTTACTCCACAAGGCTGCTACCACTATACCATCAGCTGCAGGCACCGAAAAGGAGCATACTGAGGACATTTTGACCCATTCATTTGCCACACGGCTGCCACCGCTGGGCTGCAACCCCTGGCAGCTGAGTGGGGTGCCCTAGTATTGATCGACTCATGCATTTCTGGAATACCAGGACTGGCATCCTGAGAAGTGTGAGAAGACAGTCAGTAAAGAGGGAACCACACAGGTGTGGCAGTACCCTGGGTTGAAGAGCAACAGCTGCAGCTGCTAGAAAAATAAGGTTCACACCCCTAAGGGTTTTCTGGACAGACACGCACTTTTTCTTTTGGGATTTAGAGGAAGCTGGTATTTTCTAAAGTGACAGCCACAGGCTTAGTGGTTTGGGGATGGTCTCCAAATGGTGCAAATTCACCATGGAGTGGAATCAGGAGAAAAACTCTGGTAACCAGAATAAACAGAGTAGAGCAAGCTCACCAAAGAAGAATGGGACAGAAGCAATTGAAGAACCCGTCCTCAAACAGATGGCTAAGATTACAGAAATTGAGTTCAAAATCTTGATAGCAAATAAGAATAACAGATAAGAACAAAGGAGGCAATTAGGATATCAAGAAATTATTCAAAAGATAGTTCAAGAAATTATTTAAAAGATGTCTTAATAATTCAATGATATCAAAGATAAAATGACCAAAGACTTTGAAACATGGAGGCAAAATTTTTCAGCCCTCAAATATCTGAAAAATATGGAAGAATCCCTTGGTAACAGATGGCAACAGACAGAATTAAGGATCTTTGACATTGATAACAAAGTATTTGAAGGAGCCCAAGAAGTCAAAGATGAAAAGAGATGAAGAGCAAAAATAGATTTTTATCTTAGAGAGTTCTGGGATAATTCAAAGAAAACTAATATTCACCTTATAGGAATCCCTGAAGGTGACAAAGATTGCTTCAAAAAACACAGAGGCTCTTCTTCAATAAATTATGGAATAAAACTTTCCAGAAATGCCAAGACATTCTGAACTTTGGATAGCAGATGGTTTCAGAATACCAGTAGGACTCAATGTGAACAAGATATCCACCAGGCACATCATAATTAACTTCAATAAAATTAATTTAAAAGAGAAAATTCTGAAAAGAGGTAGATATAAGAAAACCATAACCTACAAAGGGAAGATTATTAGATGACTTCAGATCTCTCTGCTGAAAACTTTCAGGCTAGAAGAGGATGGTCATTAACTTTTAATATCTTTTAACATAATTTTCAACCCTAGATCCTGTACCAAGCTAAACTAAGTTTCATCTATGATGGAAAAATTAAATACTTTAACAACATTCATGTGTTGAAAAAATTTACCATAACTAAACCAGCTCTCCAGGATATTCTGAAACCTATCCTCAATAATGATCAGTGCAATCTTCCACCACAAAAGTAAACTAACTCAGAAACTTTTCATCAAATTCCAGCATCCATAGTGGTGAAAATATTAAAAATGTCTACTGGACTTTCAAGGAACTTGATGCCCAAAATTTTACCAGGCTTATTAATAATTTCAATCAATGTCAATGGTTCAAATTGTCCTCTAAAGAGGCACAGATTGGCTGATTGGATACAGAAACTCAGACCAGACATCTGCTGTATTTAAGAATCGCATCTTAGGTTTAAATAGAAATAAAGACTTATGGTGAAGGGATGGTCATTTATATTCCATGGAAATGGAAAGCAGAAAAAAGCAGATGTTGCAATTTTATTCACAGATACAATAGGGTTTAAACAAATAAAAATAATCAAGGATAAGGATGGCCATTTTATATTTGTTAAGGGTAATACTCAATATAATGAGATCTCAATTATCAATATCAATGCACCCAACCAGAATTCACCTCAATTTATAAGAGATACTCTAACAATCATGAACAACTTGATTTTTCTCATCTCATTTATAGTTGGAGATTTTAACACTTCTTTGGCAGTGTTGGATAAATCCTCAAATAAGAAATTTAGCCAAGAAATTTTAGATATAAATTTACCTATTCAACTTTTGGACCTAACAGACAACTACAGAACATTTCATTCTAACAAATCTGAATACACATTTATCTCCTCAGTCCATGGAAAATACTCCAAAGTCAATCACATCTTATGTCATAAGTCTAACCCCAGTAAATTTAAAAGAATAGAAAGTATTCCATGCATCTTCTTGGACCATCATGGAATAAAAGTTGAACTCAGTAACAACAAGAATCTGCAGTCTCATACAAAATATACTGAATGACAGATGGGTCAGAGATGAGAGCACGAAGGAAATTACCAAATTTTTAGAACAAAACAATAATGAAGAAAGGAGTTATCAGAACCTTGAAGACACCCTAAAGGCACATTTAAGAGAGAAATTTGTAGCATTGCAAGCCTTCCTCAAGAGAATAGAAAGTGAAGAAGTTAACAACTTAATGGGACATCTCAAGCAACTGGAAATGGGAGAACATTACAATTACTAATCTAGGAAAAGAAAATAAATGACCAAAATTAGAGCAGAATTCATTGAAATTGAAACAAAAGAATTATACAACAGATCCATAAATCAAATAGTTGTTTTTTTAAAAAATGGTCAATAAAATAGGCTCTATGTCTGTAAATCAAGTGGCTAAGGTGACAGCCCCAAACACCTAACGTGGGTGGTTCGAATACAGCCACCCCATGCCAAACAACAAATGGCTGCCACCATAAAATAGTCGGGCATTGTGGCGGCTGCCTGTGGTCCCAGCTACTTGGGAGGCTGAGGCAGGAGACTCACGTGAGCCCAGGAGTTGGATGTTGCTGTGAGCTGTGATGCTATGGCACTCTAACCAGAGGGACAGCTTGAGGCTCTGTCTCAAAAAAAAAAAAAAAAAGAAAAGAAATTTGGTATTGAAGGGGCATTTATTAAGCTGATAGAGACCATCTACAGCAAACCCACAGCCAATATTGTACTGAATGGAGTTAACTTGAAATCATTTCCAGTCAGATCAGGAACTGGTATGGTTGCCCACTGTCTCGACTGTTCTTTAACATTGTAATGGAAGTATTAGCAATCACATTAGAGAAGAAAAGGTGATTAAGTACATCCTTCTAGGGTCAGAAGATATTAAATTTTCATTTTTTGCAGATCATATGATTGTATATCTGAAAAACACCAGGGAATCAACTACAAAACTCCTAGAATTGATCAAGGAATTCAGCAGCATCTCAGGTTCCAAAATAAAATCTGTAATAAATCTGTAGTTTTTATATATACCAACAGCATCCAAGCTGAAAAAACAGTCAAGAACTGTATTCCGTTCACACTAACACCAAAAAGGTTGAAATATTTGGGAGTTTACCTAACAAAGGAGGTGAAACACCTCTTTAAAGAGAACTATGAAAAAAAAAAAAAGAAAGAGAACTTGAAACTCTAAGAAAAGAAATAGCTAAAAATGTTAACAAATGGAAAAATATACCATGCCATGGCTGGGAAGATTCAACATTGTTAAAATGGTCATATTATCCAAAGCAATATACAATTTTAATGCAATTCCTATTAAAGCTACACTGTCACATTTTAAAGATCTCCAAAAAAATAGTACTTCATTATATATGGAATCAGAAAAAAACTTGAATAGCCAAGACATTATTCAAGAAGAAAAGCAAAGCAGGAGTAATAATGCTACCAAACCTCAGATTATACTACAAATCCATAGTGATTAAAACAGCATGATATGGGCATGAAAACAGAGATGTAGATGTATGGAATCGAATAGAGATCAAACAGATGAATCCAGCCACTTAGTGTCCTGATCTTTGGCAAGGCAATTAAAAACATTGAGTGGCAAAAGATTCCCTATTTTACAAATGGTGCTGGATGAACTGGCTGGCCATGTGTAGAAGACAAACTGTACCCACACCTTTGAGCTTTAACTATGATAAACTCTCACAGGATTAAAGATTTAAACTTAAGACATGAAACTATAAAAATATTAGAAGAAAATGTAGGGAAAACACTTGAAGAAACAGGCCTGAGGAAATATTTTATAAGGAGGACCTCCTGGGCAATTGATGAAACATCAAAAATACACTATTGGGATCTGATCTAACTAAAGAGCTCTGTACAGCCACTAACACAGTGGCTAAAGCAAACAGACTGTCCTCAGAATGGGAGAAGTTATTTGCAGGTTGTATCTGTGACAAAGGTTTAATAATCAGAACCCACAGAGAACTCAAAAATATTATGACTATAAGGATGACATGAAAACCCTTTTGGCCCATTGGATGAGAATGTTTCCTTTTTAATTATTATTATTTTTTATTAAATGATAGCTGTATACGTTAATGCAAACATGGGGTACACTGTAGTGTTTTCATATACAATTTGGTTAACATAGACTTCATGTCATTTGCTTAATCATTGTGTCAAAACATTTATATTCTAGTTCTAGAAAAGTTCACTTCTACCCTTGTTAGACAGGACCATATAGGTGATCTTTTCAGTCAGCCTCCCAACACCTGGCCACCTTTCTTCCCTTCCCTTCCCCTCCACCTAGCCATATTCTTAGGCTAGAATTAAGTTGTAGATTTCATTTGAGAGCTATAAATTAGTTTCATAAAAGGGCTGTGTACATTGGATACTTTTTCTTCCATTCCTTTGATACTTTGCTAAGAAAAACATTTTCCAGTTCCATCCATGTAAACATGAAGGAGGTAAAGTCTCCATTTTTCTTTAGGGCTACATAATTGTATATGAAAACAACACACTGTAGCCCATGATAGTATTAATGTGCACAACTATGATTTAATAATAAAAAAATCATATTAGCAAGAAGAAAACGAGTGGTCTCATCTCAGTGTGGGCAAGAGACTTGCCAAGAAATGTCTCTATAGAAGATCAGCTCATGGCCTACAGATAAATGAAAAAAATGCTCATCATTCTTAATCATCAGAGAAATTCAAATGAAAACTACTTTGAGATATCACCTAACTCCAGTAATATTAGTGTGGAGTGAAATCTCACAGCTGTATGTTCCTTCACAAACTATATGTTCTCTTTAAGCTCCAGAGGCAGGTGGATAGACTTCTGAGGAAGGCAACTCTGTTGATGACCTGGTATCCCTGGTCATCATGAAACAAAGCCTGGGAATTAGGGCATAAAAACCCATCTCCAGTGACTCTGGCCATGTGGCTGTTAAGCCTGCAAAGAAAGGGTTAAAAACCTTTCTGCAGAGACACAGCCTAGGGGTTGGTAAGTGAACTCTTATCGTAAAACTACATAGGCCTCCAGGTTGCCGGAGACAGAAGCCATACATTTGCTTTCTGTAATATAATGAGTGTATAGTGTAACTTCAAGATTTTACTCCCCTCTTAGTAATCGTAAGTCCTCGGACAAACTCCCTTTTGCAGTTGTCTCTAAGTTTCAAACTTTGTGTATTTTTGAAGGTTGAATTAACTTTAGAAAATAATATGAATGCTTTGCTTGTTAATTAATAATGTGTACGTGACCAGCCAACTATAAAAGGTGGTCTTGAACAATAAAGCTTTGCTACTTCCACCAGAGAGGTAGTCTCTCTCCTTCACTATAATAATTCCAGATGGGAGACTGCACCTGTAGTGACACTGTCTGTCTCTCGTGAAACCCCAACGCAACATATTAGCCTATATTACAAAATTCCAAAACCAGAGATGCTAGGGTGAATGTGGAGAAAGGGAACAATTCTACACTGATGGTGGAAATTCTGCAAAGATGTCCGGAGAGCACTTACAGAACTAAAATTAGACTTTCCATTTGATCTTGCAATTCCTTTATTAGGTATTTACACAGAAGACCAAAAACCACATGATAGCAAAGTATTTGTATCAGAACATTTATTGCAGCCCAATTCATAGTTTCCAGGTCATATAAAAAGTCCAAGTGCCCATCAAACAACGAATGGATCAACAAGCTGTGGTATATGTACACCATTGATAAATTTGCCGTCATAAAGAAACATATATTTTTTACCTCCTTCATGTTATATGGATGGAGCTGGAAAATGTTCTTCTTAGCAATGTATAGCAAGAATGGAAGAAAAAGTATCCAGAGTACACAGCCCTTTTATGAAACTGATTTATAAGGAGGAAGGGAGTGGAGGGGAGTGTGATGAATGGGTTTAGGGAGGGTAATTGGAGGGATCACCTCTATGGTTTATCTTTCAAGGGTACAAGTAAATCTTTGTAAAAGTAGAATATAAATGCCTTAACACAGTAAGAAAATGACATAAAGGCTATATTAAACATTTTGATGAAAATATTTCAAATTGTATATGAAAACACCAGACTGTAACCCATCATTGTATTAATGTACACAGCTAACATTTAATAAAAAAGAAAGTAAGAGAAAGAAAGAAAGAAAGAAAGAAAGAAAGAAAGAAAGAAAGAGAAAGAAAGAAAGGCAGGTGGGAAGGAAGGAAGGAAGGAAGGAAAGAAGGAAGGAAGGAAGGAAGGAAGGAATAAAGGAAGGAAGGAAGGAAGGAAGGAGGGAGGGAGGGAGGGAGGGAGGGAGGGAGGGAGGGAAGGAAGGAAGGAAGGAAGGAAGAAAGAAAGAAAGAAAGAAAGAAAGAAAGAAAGAAAGAAAGAAAGAAAGAAAGAAAGAAAGAAAAAGAAAAGAAAAGAAAGAAAGAGAAAGAAAGAAAGAAATGTTGCAGGTACTGTTTCCAAGAGTGAAATTATGTGGAAAGTTCATTTGTCACATAGAATACAAGACTACATAAAAGAGTACATTTATTGTGGTCCCCAGGGGGCAGAGGGAACACTGAGTCAGGACAAGTTCATTTCTCATTGTTTTCTTAGGAGGATGCCAGTTGAGGTGATGAGTAGCAGTTGTACAGGGATGTCTTGTTCATGTCTTGTTCAGGTCTTGGACAGATTAAGGCAAGAAAATATTGGTCCAGATTGAAATGTGTATACTCAGGATATTTTGGTGTGTATTGAAAATCCTGACTTGAGTCCAGAATTCACTATAGAGGCAGTTTATAGCGAGTTCCAGAATCTGAGATACCAATGGTTCAGAGTTGGGAAAAATCAAAAGAATTGACTAGTGACTAATGTAGGAAAAAAATTTCCTATGAGAGAATAATCTCTCCTGTTGACATGTAATCTATGTGACAATTTCCTACACTACATCTGTGGTAAAAGTTAAGAATAATAGCCAGGCGTCGGAATGCAAACCTGTAGTCCTAGCTACTTGGGAGGTTGAGAGAAGAAAATCACCTTAGCCCAAGAGTTTGAGGTTGCTGCGATTAGCAGATGCCATAGAACATTACTGAGTGTGATCAGTAAAATAATTCTTTGTCTCTATAATAAAAAGGTAAGAAGGAGGAGTCTAATACAAATATTTTTCACTTGGTTGAGAAAGATTCTTGTTTTTTTGGCTTTGGTATAGCATTCTTGTATCATATCTCACAGCAAACTTCAAACTCACATGCCAGGAGCCTGAATAAAAACATTTTATTTTTTAATTCTACAGTGATTGCTATCTCACTAGTGATGAGTTTGGTCTCCAATTTAAAAACTCAGAAAATCTGACTTCCTAGCCTCTGAAACTGCCAAGATAAGAGGTCTGAAGAACCACTCTTTGACATAAAACCTAGTTTGAAACATATCCCATATTTGGTGTCTGGAACAGTGGTTCACCATGATGATGAGGAGGAGTTCAAAAATTGTCACTCTACCAAAGAAAACAAAAAATCGGTGGGCATTGAGGCAGGAACCTTTATTTCAAGCTTCTGGCAAGGCTGAGGCAACAGAATCACCTGAACCCAGGATCAGACCCTCAGCAACTACCTGTCTTTATTTATCCTCTTATATATATTCCATACAATTATAAAATAACAAGCATTAAAGAAAACAAAGTGAAATCATGGACACTGCATTAGAAATTCCAATTCAGCACAGTTATTGCTGAACAAGTATACAATTGATACAAATTGAGAACATTTTGCTTGGGACTAAACCACAAGGGTGCCTGTTCTGTTAGCCTATTTCCTGAAACTAAACTAGCATCTATTGTGTTTATGAGGAGAAAGGAACAAAGCATAATGTCCGAGCACCTAGACAGATTTTCAGCCTCAAGTTTCAGGTTGGCCCATGTTCCTTTCTGTGAAATGTAGCTTTCTGCTTTTCTGCAGGCCCAGGCAGGTCCTCATAGCAAGGGGATTCCACCCTGGGACCATGTTCCTCAGGGAGAACATGAGGATAAACTACCATGTGTAACCATGGGGGGCTGTAATCCTTCATTTCCCCCTTTCTAATGATGGACCTGTACTCCTTTCATATACAAAAACACAGGAGCATTAAGCTCACTAGTACTTTTTACCTGGAAAATGTCTTTGATGATTAAATATAACGTGAATCCCCATGGATGGAGCTGGAGAATGTTCTTCTGAGCAAAGTATCACGAGAATGGAGGAAAAAGTATCCAATGTACACACCCCTATTATGAGACTAATTTAAACCTTTTATATGAAAGCTATA
>CAUYTI010036892.1:0-16184 GCA_963575145.1 Galago senegalensis | reverse complement strand
TTGAGACAGAGCCTCAAGCTGTCCCCCTGGATAGAGTGCCGTGGCATTACAGCTCACAGCAACCTCCAACTCCTGGGCTCAAGCGAGTCTCTTGCCTCCACCTCCCAAGTAGCTGGGACCACAGGCACCTGCCACAACGCCCGGCTATTTTTTGGTTGCAGCTGTCATTGTTGTTTGGCGGGTCCGGGCTGGGGATTCGAACCTGCCACCTTAGGTGTATGTGGCTGGCGCCTTAGCCGGTTGAGCTATAGGCGCTGAGCCGGCAGTGGGTAGTTTTTTCATTCATTTCCTGCTTACTATCTTTCCCATTAGCTCTCTGATATGAGGAACACATGAATGACAGTTCTGAAGGTGGCTCGCTAACTGATCAGGGCTCTGTGGCTGCTTTTCTGGGTCACGTTCAGCTCCTGTTCTTACTAAGTGTGGGATGGGAGGTAAGAGATTCAGCCCCCTTTCTGTCTTGCTGCTTTCCCTGTAAAACTCTACCTAGTAGTGGGGGCTAAATTGGATTATTTTTGTGGATTTAAGTACTAGACAGTGGTTGACACAGAGGAAATGTTAGCTGTTTCTTATTGTTATAGTTTGATGTGGGAAAAGGAACCCTAAAATAGGAGCCTGGCAATAGAAGCATAGACCGGACTGTCATGGCCACAAGAATCCAGAGTCCACAACACGGACTCTGCACCGTTTCTCTGCTGCTCTTGGCAGCGGCAGCCCTCCCTGGGCCGTGTGATCAACAGGTGCTACCTCTGTGTCACACCTTGAGATTTGGAGGCGGCCTAGGCAAGCTCAAGCCCTCAAGTTTGACCATGTCTCCCCAAATGTGGTCTCTAGCCAAGATTTATATAGCCAATGCAAATGTCTTTTCACTGGAGCTAATGAATAGGGTATTTAAAGGCCCCAGGATAATTTCAAATTTATGGGTACTTCTGGGGTGGGGCAGTTTTTGAATCAGAGAGATAAAATGCCTCCCTCTTTACTTAAATGCCCATCATTTCTTTTTCCTTTCTTCCTTCTTAATTTGTATGCATGAACACACACACACACACACACACACACGCTTGTCTACTTTAAGTCTGAAGGACATGGTTTAGGATAGTCGTTGATTTCCAACCAGGAATGGTCCCCTTATTCCCTACATTTGGCAGTATTTGAAGACAATTTTGATTGTTATGATTTGGGACAAGGGAGAGTGTGCTGTGAACATATAAGGTGGGTAGATCCCAGGGGCACATGTTAGTAATACTGAGGTTGAGAAGCCCTGCCCTGAGCCTACTGAGAGACCTGTAGTCTGATGCCCATACCTGCAGTTCCAAGACTTCTTCATACGGTGGTGATTCAGTGTTTTATAAACCCGGCATCAAAGAATTCCTCTTACAGGGCACTGAAAGACAAAGCCGGTCAGGGGAGAAGCGAAACAAAAAGTTCAAAGTCCCACATATCCTCGGACTCTGTCGGCTGTACAGGATGAGCAGGAATAGGAAATTGTTTCCTTTAAGAATTCTTTCTCCTCTTTTTCCTCTGCCACTGGCCCTTATCTAAGGAAGAGAGATTCAGAGTGGATAAGGATCTCAGGAAGTCTTTTACTCTGGCTTTTGATCCCTCATCCCATTTTCTTTTCTTTTCAGTGTGTAGAAATCATATGTCAAAGCACAGACCTGCTTAGAATATGGAGAGTGTTAACAAAGGCTGGAGCCTCCTTTCCGCCCTGTTCTGGTTCTGCAACTGACACTTGAGGAGGTATTTCCTATTGATACCATTCAGGGAGCTGTTTTCAGAAGAGCTCTGGGACTGCCTGGTGATGGTGTTAGAAGTACTTGATTCCATCTGCAAGGCAAAATGCTTTGAGAGAGAGAGGATCAGCCTTTGAAGGAATCAGAATGTTTTTAATGTTAATTATACAGGCTACTCAACTAATCAGTAAAGTGCCATCTTTATATATAAGGGAAACTGGGAAGTGTTTCAAAATGAAGAGTACCTAGTGGCTTGATGGATCGGTTTGCTCTGTATTTATATTTTGGGACTTGGGTAGCTGACGATTCAGACATCTATCAGATGGAGGGCTGTCTGCTTGGAGTCATGCCTCAGCTGCACACACGCACACATACACACACACTCTGTAGGACAGTCTTCCTGCCTGTGCCAAGGTCTTTCTGTTCTTACTTTTAAGACTGCCATCATTTCTCACAGAGATGTAAATGGAGCACAAAGCTCGCAAAGGCTGTTAGATTTTTTTCCCACTCCCACTTCTTGCCTGGAATTAAGATGAGGTATAAGCCACTTTCCATTTCATTTTTTTAACACTTTGATAAGAACCCAAGTAGAGGCAAGGCTCACTGGGAGGCCGAGCAGGCAGATTGCTTGAGCTCACAGGTTTGAGACCAGCCTGAGCTAAAGTGCGACCCTGTCTCTAAAAATAGCCGAGTGTTGTGGCAGGCACTTGTAGTCCCCACTACATGGGAGGCTAAGACAAGAGAATGGCTTGAGCCTGAGAATTTGAGGTTACTGTAAGCTGTGACTCTAGAGCACTCTACCGAGGGCAATAAATGAAACTCTGTCTCAAAAAAGAAAAGTCAATTCTCTATTTTTGAAGGTCTTTTTTTTTTTCCTTGAGACAGAATCTTACTTTGTCACCTTTGGTAGACTGACAAAGTAACTCTACTTTGTAGCTCACAGCAACCTCAAACTCCTGGGCTGAACTGATTTCTCTTGCCTCAGCCTCCTGGGAAGCTGGAACTACAGGTGTTCACCACAATGCCCAGCTTTTTATTTTTTTTTTTTTCCTTAGAGACAGGGTCTCCCTCTTGCTCAGGCTGGTCTAGAACTTGAGAGCTCAAGCAATCCTCCAGGCTCAGCCTCCCAGAGTGCTTGGATTATAGGCACCCAGCCATTTTTGAAGATCTTAATCATGATTGATTAAGTAGTGGTTATTTTTAAAACATTACAAGTAAAAGCTTCTATATATGAGTGTTTGATACCCCAAGGTCTGTCAATGAAAGATTATTACATTTAAAAACAGTAGTTAGAAAAAAATAAAAACAGTAGTTAGAAAGGATGTAACATTACTTCTGTGGTATATTTTTCTTCTTCTTCTTCTTCTTTTTTTTTTTTTTTTTTGAGACAGAGTCTCACTCTGTTGCCCTTGGTAGAGTGCTGTGGCATCATCATAGCTCACAGCCTCAAACTCTTGGACTTGAGCAGTCCTCTGCCTCAGCCTCCTAAGTAACTGGGACTATAGGCACCTACCATGACACCTGGCTAATTTTTTCTGTTTTTAGTAGATACGGCCTTGGCCTCCCTGAGTGCTAGGATTATAGATGTTAAGCCACCACACTTATACTTCTGTGGTATTCTTAACAGAAATGTAGACCTTCACTCCAGTCCTGGGATGATGTTAGACATATCCAAATTCATAAATATTCTCTAGTACCTGATCAGGTCCCTTTTTTCAAGGTCATGAGAGACCAGGAGTCTGAAGAAGACTACAGACTGGAGAAGATTAAGGAGAAATAACAACTAACTATAGTGTGAGGTCCTGGATAAGATCCTGAATTGAACAAGGAAATTAAGGAGAAAATCTGTTACGATTTAAATAAAGTTTGTCATTGAGTACAGTGTCCTTTCCATTTTAATTATCTGGTTTTGATCATTGTACCCTACTATGTTTCTGCTAGAGGTCAACAGCTGAAGAAGCTGGGTGAGGACTATACAGAAATTCCTTGCACTATTGTTTTTTAAAAGCAGTAATTAGCATGTATAACCAGACTTGGTTAAATAGTTTCTGTTCTTATCTAGATAGCAATTTAAATAGCAGTTCACATAAATAGTTCACAAAGATATTTGTTTTATGAGTTAGAAAACCATGAAAGTATTGGTTATAAATATTAAATGACAAATAAATTGTTAAAATTGAGAAGATACATTAGTACCTAGCATTTTTTTGTTAAAAACATTAATAGGCTTTTTTTTTTTGGAGACAGTCTCACATTATCACTCCCAGTAGAGTGCAGTGGCGTCATAGCTCACAGCAACCTCAAACTCTTGGGTTCAAGTGATTCCCTTGCCTCAGCCTCCTAAGTATCTGGGACTACAGGTGCCCACTGCAACGCCTGACTATTTATAGAAATGGGGGTCCCATTCTGGCTCAGGTTGGTCTTGAACTCGTGAGCTTAAACAATCCAAGCACCTCGGCCTCCCAGAGTATTAGGATTACAGGCATGAGCCACTGTGCCTGGCCTTAGGCTTACTGTTAAAATGTAAATTACATAAAGTAGAAGTGAGAATTCTCATGGTCTTTTCCTGTCTTTACTTTCCTTCCCATTAATACCAAACTACCTTCCAATATTAAGTACATATTTCCCAGGATTTTTATTTTACAAACTCAAGTTTGTGTAATACTGCATAATACACATATATATTAAACAGAATGGGATCCTATTATGTAAGCCCTTCTATAATTAGCACTCCTCACCCCACTTAATGGTAATTTGGGGCTTTTTTTCCCTAGTACATATTTTTCTATCTAATATCAATTATCAGCTATAAAATATTAGATTTTTTTGAATTTGTCAGAATTAACAAATTCAGGACTTCTTCCCCAACTGTCTGTAAGTTCATTCATAAAATGTTAAACATTCTTATGCTCCACATTTTATCCCCCCCTCCCCATGACATTAAGAAATATAGCTTGTTAAAGTACTATCTTGGGTAGACTTAAAGACATATATATAGCTTGCATTTTTTGCTTCAGGAAAGTCTGAGAGCTTTGGTTTGTGCATTCTTTGCATTTTGTTTTAATTCTTTTGTTTCTAAAGTGTAGCTTCCTACACATCAAGCATCAAGAACATCTTAATTTGCAAAGAAGAAAAATCATTTTTAAATCCTGCCATTTCCAACTTTTATTTTGGTTTTGTTTTTCTGAGGCAGAGTCTCACTCTGTCACCCTATGTAGAGTGCTCTCGCATTATCACTCACAGTAACCTCAAATTCCTAGGTTCCAGTGATCCTCTTGCCTCAACCTCTGAAGTAGCTGGGACTAGAGGTACCTGCCCCAATATCTAGCTAGTTTTACTATTCTTTTTTTTGTTTGTTTTTTCCCCAGTAGAGAGGGATGTGTCACTTTTGCTCAGACAGGTTTTCAACTCCTGAACTCAAGTGGTCCACCAGCCTCAGCCTCCCAGTGTGCTGGCACTACAGGCCTGACCCACTGAGCCTAGCCCTTTAATTGATTTTTAGAGGATAGCTTTGAGTATGCTGGGAGCACATACCTTAGCATTTGGATATTTTTTCCCTAAATGTTTAGAATGTAGATATTCTGAAGCAGTGGAGACTGGTATGGTAATGCCAACCTGGTCCTCAGAAGTCAATTTTGAGTTTATAAACTGTGGTATGCATGCTTAGCTTCCTGGCAGGGGGTTAATAAGTAAACCACAGAGAAGCCACCAAGGTGACTGAGTGTAGATGTTCTGAGGTTTATCATTAGACTAGAAAGAGGGGAAATAGCTCACCAAACAATTTACAGAAATGTGTCATAATTGAGTCGTTAATAAAAATATACTAAACAGAATAAATTTTAATATTTATTTGGTATGCCTTGGTAGAAAAATAAGAACTACTTAATTGCATATCAGAAAGATGTTCATGGGATATTAACAGGTTCCAGTATGGAAACTTAGGATGCCTTGGCATTGGAAGAACGAAAATGATGACAATAAATAGGAGAAAATACAAAATGGGTACCAGTTGGTAAAAGAAAAACTGTCTCTTTGGTTCCAAATAAGCTACGTGTTGTAGAATTTATTGGGTGAGGGACCTTTGGAATTAGGAAGAACAAGTTGTATTCTTGAGTATAGAAGGCCAGTATAATTACTCAAATTACAGTAAATGTCCCTGTCATTCTTTGGGTTTAATCTTAACATAATTAGCTCCTTGCACAATAGAGTGTTTAATTTGAAATGCTGCCAAAGCTCATTAAGGGAGAGAGATCTCTGTTGTTAAATTTGGGACTTTTTGTATGAGATAATTTTCAATAGAAGTGTCAAGGTATCAGAATTGTTGCTCACATTCTAGCATTTATCACCAAAATTCACTGAAACACTTAACATTTTCTGTTTTATTGATGGGGCCTTTTATGAATATTGGGGAATTTGCTAGGTCACAAGGGAAAAAATTAATTTCGAGAGATTCGACAAGCCTTCCGAGTGATAGATCCATTTACCCTGCAGAGCCTTCCCCATACAATAGGAGTAGGAATAAAGGTAAGCTGATAGGGTTTCGTTCTTTGGAGTTCTGTTTAATTGTTGATTACTGAGTCAGGATAAGCAATATAAAATGGGAGTGTCGATTTTCTTTAGTTGCATTTCTGTTTTGGTTGTGACTGCCACTTTCTCGGGTTTATAAAACACAGTGTCTCCTATAACTTTGGTGCCAAAGCACTGTGTATTTTAATGTACTTTGGCAGTCTGTAGATGCATCGAGTTAAATGGTTTAACTAGTAATGAAGCTTCTCTTAGAACATCACTAGCCTGTGCTTCCCAGAATTCGTGGGTCTTTTTAATGGTTTTCCTATAGTAACAGAAAAAAATCTAACCAAGTATACATAAAAAACTGAAAAGTAATGATCATTAAGACACCAACATAAATTCACCAGGCATCAATCCTGTGGAATTAACACCATTTCCTTTTTTTGATAAATAATGAACCAAAGTTGTAAAAATGTCTTGCAGAAATCATTGGGCAGTATGAGCTCTAGGACTAAAAGGCTATTATTCACTTTCTAAGGTGAGACAACTTGAGTGTTGGTTGATAAGGTGATGGATACCAGAGGGAGCATTCTCTGTCGGCTTTTAGGTGTATTTGTTTCTGTGTCTTCATGATCAGCTTAGACTGGAATATTAGAGCAGTTTTAAGTGTTTTGTTTAAGTCTTTATTTCCATTTTGTTTTATAGTTTTTAATATGTAATTCTTACATTTTTCCATTAAGCTTATTCCGATGTATTTTTCTTTTCTTTCTTTTTTTTTTTGAGACAGATTCTTCCTTTGTCATCCTGGGTAGAGTGCCATGGTGTCATAGCTCACAGTAACCTCAAACTCTTGGGCTCTAGGGATTTTCTTGCCTCAGCCTCCCGAGTAGCTTGTACTACAGGTACCTGCCATAATGCCTGGCTATTTTTTTAGAGATCAATCTTGCTCTGGCTCAGGTTGGTCTCAAACTCCTGAGCTCAAGCAATTGACCTAGAGATCCTCTCAGCCTCCCAGAGTGCTAGGATTACAGGCTATTCCTAAGTTATTTTTAATGCTGTTTTAAATTTCATTTTTAACTTACTCATTTCTGCTATACAGAAAAATAACTGAGTTGTATAGAGTCATGCATTGCTTAATGATAGGGATACGTTATGAGAAAGGCATCCGTAGGTGACTTCATTGTTGTGGGAGCATCTGAGAGCGACCTTCCACAGCCTTGGGGCCACAGCCTGCTACACACTTAGCCATATATATGATGCAGTCTTTTGCTTGTAGTCTACAAACCTGTATGGTGTGTTGCTGTACTGACTGCTGTAAGTGATTGTCATACAGTGGTAAGTACTGATGTGTCTAAATTGAATCCATTTTTCTTCATGATGAAGAGCTAAAGGAATGAGGAAATGATTGCTGTGATGTTTAGCCAGAACATATAAAAAGTACAGCAAAAAAAAAATAATAAATTCTTGTAGGACTACTGTTGTATTGAGTTCATCATTGACTGAAATGTTATTTGGTCCATGATTATATATTCACCTTGTATCCTGCAACTTCGCTGAATTACTTGTTATCTCTAATAGTTGTTTTTATGGATTCTATACACATGACCATGTCATCTGTGAGTAGATGTGGTTTTAATTCTTCCTTTCCAATCTGGATGTCTTTTTTTTTTTTTTGGCCCAGTTGCCCCACCTAGAACCTCCAGGATAATGCTGACTAGATGTGGTAAGAGTGGGCATTCTTATATTTTAGGATAAGAATGTAATTTAGGGTATATTTTCTTATATTGTTTGTGTTCATAGACATTTTTAACCATACCTTGGAATGTCTAAAAATCCTACATGGTGCTTTTTATATGCCTTTACATTATAAAGAAACAAACCAAAATTCATTTTATAGTTGAGGATGTGAAAAACCCACCCCAGAGTTGTTGCCACTGTAGCCCATGTTCTTTCCCATGAAACGTTTACTTGAAAAACACGCTAGCGGTGGTTCCATCGGCAGTTCCTTTTCTATGCATCTTCAGTGCACTGTGGTGTGAAAAAGAGCTCCACAGGTCTCTGTCTCCGTTAATAGAACTGTCAAATCTGGCAAACTAATAAGGGGATTTTAATTCATTTATTCATCACATATTTATTGAGTGTGTACCAAATACCAGCATAATTAATATCCTAGGGAAATAATAGCTAATAAAAAACCAACAGTCTGGTTGCTAAAGGCGGACAAATTAACAGTTAAATTGAGAAATGTAAAATTTTTTAAACTATCTTCCCACCACCACGTTTTCTAGAATTTGTATTTTGAAATGCATTTAGAAACGGACGTATGGCCTGGTGAGAAGGTCTGGATCCATTCCCTGTGGTGAAGAGCTAAAAGAATGAGGAAGCAATGGCCATGATGTTTAGCCTGGAAACTTGGGATGTGGGAGAAGAAGGAGAGAAGTTACTTGGTGTGGGTTGCAAATATTTGTCCTATGGATGGGGCAATGTGTTGATTAGAATGGTGACCAATAGGGGAAGTTGGAATGAGAGAGATCTGAGTCTTTGTATACCAGGAGATTTCTTCTGGGTTAATTCTACTGACTTCTATAGACAGACCCAGACCATCTATGTTCTATTTTATTTACTTTTATTAAGTTACTTTTCCCACAGTCCCTGTTGAGCTCCCTTTCATTCATTTGTTATCTTCTTGGCATCCTTATTGGTGTCCCTGTCATATCAATTAATGGGGTATTTTTATAGCCATTTCAGTTCAAGTTAGCAATAGTCGAAAAGCAGAAGTGATGACAGCTCCTATGCAATTAACTAGATTTATTTTTAGGAACAGAACACTTTCTTCACATATGTTGATGCTACACCCTTCTTCCTCTCATATATAGAAATGAACAGAGAACCTTTGTCAAGGTACCTTCTTGGGTTCCTTTTTGTTGTCTTACAGCTCCCAATGGGCCCTTCCCGAGCCTTGGGACACAGCTGGAAAATCACTGGCTCCCCAACTCTTCTGAGCTCTGTATTCCTGCGTTGTGGTGTTTCTCAGCCTTAGCACTGTGGGCTGGGGTTGAGTAATGATATTCATGCATGTAATTCTTTGCCATAGGCTCTATTCTGTGCACAGTAGGATGTTTAGCAGCCTTGCTGGCTTCTTCCCTCTAGATGCCAACATCACAGATGTTTCTGGACTTCACCAAATCTTTCAGGGTGGAAGAGTCAAAATCGTCCCTGGTTGAGATCCACAGAGTCTGCCTCAGGAGTTGGTTATGTTTTTACAATCTTACAAACAAGAATATTTACCAGTTTTCAATGATGAAACAAAACTTCAGAGTGTGCTCGTGTATTTGGCTTCTCTGTGATTTACGTATAAAAATGAATTGTAGTTGTACCTTGATCCCAGGATTCAAGTACTAAGTGTAGGGAAAGCACGTGGCTGCATAGGACTTACGAACACTACAGTCACCAGATCATGCAGATTGTTCAGCCATGTGTTTATTGCTGTATGGGCTGTTTCTGAACATTTCAATTAGTCCTTTCAAAGAAGTGTTTATTTCAAGGTTTTAGTTGCCTTTCATGGTACTCCTCTGAAGTGTATTTTCATAACTACCTACCCCCAGCCTCAGTCACCACACATATAACCAAAAGGACACGTTACAGGGTACGGCTTCCCCCCTGAAACCTCACGCCGGGACTGAGACTGTTTGGGGAGGGAATTCCACATCGTGTTAGCACTGATGGAGTTCCTCCTCCTGAAGAAGGTACGAGCCAAATCTCTCATTTCCTGAGAGAGAAGAAGCTGGGAACAATTTTCCAAATGGAAAAATCATTTGACATTTTGAAATGTAATTAAAGAGCATCTGGGTAACTCATAAATTGTGGGTCAGTCAACTCCGTGTGTTGTTTATATGATGCCCGTGACTGGATGGAAAGCTGTTTCCTCTGAACTGAAGGCTTGCTCAGATGCTTTCTAAAAGACCAGCTTTGTTAAGTAGGGTTATACTCTTATTTTGAGAAGCCACAACGTCTGGGAAACTGTTCTGATATGACATGTTTTGAAATTACACTAATGCACTTACTATATGGAGTTACTCTCAGAATTGATAGATGAATCATTGAATTGGAGGTGATGATGTGTCTTGGTCCAGACCAGGGGACAGAGGGAGTATGCGGGACCCGTTAAGCTGCCTACCACTTCATGGATTAGTGCTTTTCAAGAAAAGTCCTATATACTTTCATGAATGTCAAAAGGGATATGTCTTGAAATTACATATCAAAATTACCTTATACTAAATGCTAGTTGACTTCTTAATTTTTACAGCATTCCTCTCGTGATTTAGTGCACTCTAGGTCTATCCCTGTTGGAATCACTGTGTAACTGTTGCCTCTTCACCTGTGCGTCTTTTCTTTGGATTGTGTAATCCAGAGCAAGTGTTTTGTTGGTTCCTGTATCACACATGGTTTCAAAAACACTAGATTTGTGGGAGATGTTTGTTGGTCAAATAAAAGCGTAGCCTGTTCTCTTCTCTTCCTCCTCCAAAACCTCCCTCAGTACTCAGCCTTAATTTTCCATAGCCTCTGTTGCCAGGTTGGGCTGTCTTGGCTGGAAGATTCCACTAGATTACACCAGCATCGGTCACCCTGATGCCGATGTTCAAGTTAGTACACAGAACTCACTTTGCAGTCTGCAAACCCACGTCCCTGTTTCTCTGTGCCCTTCCCTGTGGCTCTCCTGTCCTCTGGAAATCTGACCTCATTGCTGCAGGCAGAATAATCTCTCTTGCTAGAGTGTCCTTTTAAAGTACCTCTAAAATAACAGTCCTCCTCATTTAGTAATTCAAAACTCACCTTGTTCCAGAAAAGGAATTAAAAGAGTTAACAGGAATATGTAAGACTTAGTCAATAAAAATTCCAAGGGACAAAAGCAATATCTTTGAGATAGAAAACAGGGCCAGAAATAAGAGATTAATACACAAAAACATGTCATAAAGTTGAAATATGTCTGTGGATTGAAGTACTTATCTAGTATTCTTGCTTGTCTCAGCTTGTGTGCTTTTGGTGTTAAAGTGGCAGAAGACGGGGAAAATCCAGGTCATCTTTGAGACATTTCTTCTCGCCTCTACTAACTTGTTTTGGGAATTTCACATCGTTTCCTCCCTACTGTTCCCTTACCTCTCTTTTAAAACTCAGCTGTGTAGTTGCTGAATTGATATTTATGATACTGCAATTAAATGCTCCAGATACGTGGTTCCCAACCCCTGGGCTGTGGCCTGTTAGGAACTGAGCTTGAGGCAGGAGGACCACGACATCTGTATTGTCAGCCACTCCTCATCACTTGCATCACTGCCTGACCTCCACTTCCTGTTAGAGAAACAGGCATTCCATTCTCACAGGAGCACAAAGTCCATTATAAACGCTTGGTTGTCACCCCCCTGTGAGATTCTAATATCTGAGGATCTGAGGTAGAGCTGTAATGTGCTTGAACCATCCCGAAACCAGCTCCCAACTCCCTTCCATGGAAGAATTGTCTTCTACTGTTCCCTGGTGCCAACAACATTGGGGACTATTGCTGTAGATGATGGAATATGGATTTAGAAATTGATAAAGGTTGGTGTTACTCATTTTCTGTGAAGGCACATGGCATACCAGTTAGGTGAAAGGAGCGTCAAGGTTATCTAACAGATGTTAGGTCTGCCCTCAGGGAGTGGAGTCTAGAAACGGAGACAGCAGAAGGTAAAGAAAGGGGTGCGTGGCTCACGCCTGTAATCCCAGCACTCTTGGAGGCTGAGGCAAGAAATTCCTTTGAACTCAGGAGTTCAAGACCAACCTGAGCAAGAGCAAGACCCAGTTTTTACCAAAAAAATAGAAAAAATCAGCCAGGTATGTTGGCTCATGGCTGTAGCCCCAGCTACTGCCTGTAATGCCAGTACTCAGGAGGGTAGGGCAGGAGGATACTTGCACCCAGGAGTTTGAGGAGTTTTGAGACTATGTTTTCCTCCCGAAAGAAAGGTGAATAAAGCAACAAATGTTATCAGATAATTAGAAATTGCATCAGGTTTTATGGAGGAAAGAAAAGAATGTTTTGAGACAGTTGATCTGCCTGCCTAGAGGGAAAATTCCAGCAGGTCTCTTCAAGATTGCATCGAAGGTGAATTGCAAAGAGTGGGAAGATCCAAGGTGTTTTGGTATTGTGGTAGGGTGTTGCTCCTGGCAGGAGGAGTGTGTTTACCCAGAGCCTTCAGGACTAGCAGTGACTGCATGTGTTTAAATAAGTGAGGAATATCTATGTCACTGGAATAATAATTTAACTTTTTTCCTTGGAAAAGTTGAAATTCTCCTTAAAGGTATGAGCCTTATTTACCTTTGAAGAGCCTCATTGGTTTTTGACTTGAAAAAGCAGATGTTTGTACAAGGCTACAATGTGGTTTAAGTTTTCCACTTGCCACTTCTACTAGACTCTAAGGGAGTGATCTTCCAATTTGATTCCTGACAGATTTAAGATGCCCTGTGCCAAAGAATCCCCCAGAGGAAAAACGTGGTTAAAGCTTGGGAAAGTGGGATGCTTCGGGTTCAATCAGAATACCTGCTCTGATGCCCAGAGCCACGCACAGATCTGTCCTGCGCGGGCAGTCAGTAAACTATCTTGACAGGCAGTGTTTGTTTTCATTGTCAGTTGGAGTAAAATGTCATTTATTTGCCTCTGCCAATTTGAAAACCGTGCTCTTTTATGAAAATACAAGTAGATGAGGTGTAGAGGTGAGAATTTTTCCTGTCTTTTTACCCATTTTGTAAATTTCATAGATCATATACCAGGGTATATACAGTGGCGGTTTGTTTAGGACCACAGACACTGGGAAAAATGTGTTCTGACTTTTGCCTACAAATCTCTTATTTCTTTTTAAAAAACACCTTTGTGGGTTCAGTGTTACTACCATAGACTATTTGGAAAATGCACTAAAGGAACCGACCTGAGGACCCCTCCTCCCACCACTATGGGTGGGGTTTTTCTCCCTGCTTCTTTTTCCTGTATCTGCGGATTCTCTGTAAGTCATGTGGGAACTCAGTGTGCGCAGTCTTGCCGTCCTGTTGTCTTTGTATCCTCCTACCCTTACAGTCAGTCTATGCCAGTTGAGATAAAGAGCAGGTGTCGTCGTATAGAGATCACAATATGCACCAATGGAAATGCTGAATTGAATCACACAGCTGGATCTAAAATCTTAATGGAACTAAGTCAGTCGTGGGACATGACCTTCAGAAATGGGACATGTGGTATAGATCTTGGGAGATGTGGTATAGATCTTCAGTGATAGTCATTTTCCCACAGTCTTGAGGGTAGAATGTGGATAGATAGAAAGACACACACACACACACACACACACACAATGAAAGAGAAACTTGGGACCCTGACTGGAGACAACCAGAGCCCCACCCTCCCATGACATGTCCCACATGTCCTGGAGAAAGAGAGAGAGAGAGAGACCTTGTCATGCACACGTTATCTTTAAAGCTAGAGAATCTGGGAGGAAACTTCATGTACCTCTGTTAGATCTCTCCTTGTTGTTGGGAATCAGAAAAGCCATCTGCCTTCTTAGGAAGAAAAGTGAATCCGTAGACTGAGATGGAGAAATTTTAACCTTCTTATCTGGGATGGAGGATAAAACCATTATATTCCCTGATTACTTAAAGATACATATTTTAAAAAGTAAACCTTGTGCCTTATATTTTCAAATCTAAATGTCATATTTAGTGACTACCTTTTTTATTTACTTATCCATAATTTTGTAGCCCTTCTATGTGGAGAATATTTTTATTTTAGAGAATATTTTGGTTTGAGATCACTGAAACTGTTGCAAGGATTGGTGACCCTGAGTTAGTAGGAGAGTGTTCAAAAACAATGATATCTGATGTTGGTTGTCTACCCCTTGTCCTGTATGCCTGCGAGAGCCAACCCAGTGCTGTTAGGGAACAGCAGAGGGCAAAGACAGAAAGGGTAGAAAGCTGGAATCAGGTAGGCAAGAAGTTGATGGGAGGGCTGTTTGATCCTGGGTGTATCCTTCCTAGTTAGTTATGGCCCAAGACCACTTGGAACTGTGTTAACTAGCCCTTCTGTTTTCTCTTTCTTTTTAGATTTGTGTTTTATAGATAATCGTCTTCCAAACAGGAGGGTTTTATTTTCTGCTTAATTGAGTGTAAACAATTGATTACACGTTTGCCTCACAGACTCTGAGTATGGTGTCATTTTTCTGCTGTTGGAGAATTGATCAGAAGGGGACTGGAGTTCTTTTTTTTCAAAGTGAAGCTTTGATTAGGGATGAAGTTGGACAGTGCAAGGTGCTCATGGGCCATCGCGCAGACCAATGAAGCATCTTGTACGCTCTGCTAGTAAGAAGAAAAACCTCACTAGTTCCAATTTTCTGATTGTTTTCCACTTAAACATTAGCTGGAAATCCTATTTTTTTTAAGTATAAATAACCATAGCATCTTATTTTCAAGTGCTATCATTAAAGACTTATTTCAGCCTGGTAAAACAAATTCAGGCCTTTGGTGAGGAAAGGAAGGGAAGTTGAAATAAAAATGTACAGGACAAGACTCTGCTATGATTCCTGAGCCCTGGGCAGTCATTTCTTTGACCTAACCAAGAGCCATTTAACCAATTTTAACAAGATCTCTAGACATAGTGAGTAACACACACTAAGAATAAAGAGTCCAGCTGAACTTTGAAGATTTTCTCACTTAGACATTTCCCAGTACACTGTTTACAAACATGTCCCCAGTCTTGAAATGGATTCAGATTTCCTTAGGCTAGGAAAACAAAACAAAACAAAAAAACACGCCAAATACACAGAGGCATACCCTCTCCCCCAAAGGAAGTTTCTTTACCAATTAATGGAGTCCTTGGGACTTTGATGTGAGCTGGTATTTAACCGTTTTGTTCATTTACACTTATGTTAAGCAATTATTGCATTGTGTGGTTTGACTACTGTTATTTTGCAAATTCTGTGCTATATATTACTAGACCTTAATTATGAATGATGGCTTTCTATAAATTAGTTAGTTTATTTATTTGAGACAGTCTCATTTTGTTGCCTTCCGTAGAGTGCTGTGGTGTCATAGCTCACAGCAACCTCAAAGTCTTGTGCTGAAGTGATTTCTCTTGCCTCAGCCTCCTGAGTAGCTGTGACTATAGGTACCTGCCATAATGCCTGGCTAATTTTAGAGAGAAGGTCTCACTCTGGCTCAGGCGGGTCTCAAACTTGTGAGCTCAGGTGATCCGCCCATCTTAGCCTCCCAGAGAAGTGGGATTACAGGCAGGAGCCACTGTGCCCCAGCTTTCAGGAGGTTTAAAAAAAAGAAAATCCTTGATGGTTAAATCATCCATATTTAATAAGGGTAAGAAGAGGACCTCTGAGTACCTTTATACACATATTTTTTACTCTTAAACAAAAATTAATATACCATTTATCTAAATATTGCTGAGGGCACATTCCTAGAAATGCAAAGATATTAGAGGAACATTACTTAAAATCTAATTTTTCACAGGAACATTATAAATTCAATCAGAGAGTTATGGAGAACAACATACCAAAGCAGAGTAAAGGAGATCAGATAAGAGAGAAATGTTAAAAAACAGCCAAATGGAGTGAGGGCTGCAGAAATGCTCAGATAGGTTAAATCACAGTGAATGATTTTCCCTAAGGACTTTCTAGGGACCTTTGTGTCTTCATTTTATAACTTTAAACTTTCAAAGAAAAGTTGAACGGGCTCGGCGCCTATAGCTCAACCGGCTAAGGCGCTAGCCACCTACACCTAAGGTGGTGGGTTCGAATCCCCAGCCCGGACCCGCCAACCAACAATAATGGCTGCAACCAAAAAATAGCCAGGCATTGTGGTGGGCGCCTGTGGTCCCAGCTACTTGGGAGGCGGAGGCAAGAGACTCGCTTGAGCCCAGGAGTTGGA